>JAJOOS010000326.1:0-64336 GCA_029582725.1 Solanum chiquidenum
CCGGACCAAGGTGCGGGGTGAAATTCTCTAGATGCCGGACCAAGGATTTAGAGATACCTAACTTATCACTTTGCATGTAGTACACTAGGAAAGGATTGTTATTACTAGGATTACTGTGTTATGAGCTTGTGGGGAACACATATACCCTAGTTAATTCTCTCATCTTGATAACAACCGAAATTGACTTTTGTTTACTGAATTCTTACTATTTGTTTCACAAAACCCCCCCTTTAATTACTTGTTTCTGGAAATAATTTGACTAAACGAATATAATTGTTGGTTAAAATTAAGTCTAAACCATTTTCCTCGTGGGATCGACCACAACCTACAAGTTGGGTTCTTTACTTGATAACGACCGCTTATGCTTCTGAAAAGAGGTGTAATTTGAGCGTATCAATACGCCCAAACTACACTTCCCAAAAGAAGTATAAGCAATCATTGCCAAATACTGAACATAACTTTTAGGTTGGGGTCGATCCCACGGGGAATATGTTTCAGACGTAAACTTAACTCAGAATTATCTCTTTTTAGTCAAACTATTTTCCAGAATCGTAAACAGGGGGGTTTTGTAAATAAAATTACTGATTGATATTTGAATGATTAAGTAACAAGATTCACAATTTAAGATATCAATATAAGATGGAAACTAGGATATGTGGGTTCCCCACAAGCTTTTAACGCAGTATTCCCAATAATAGTAATCCTATCCTATTGTTTGGCATGCAAGGCTGATAAGTTAGGTATCCCTAAGTGATTGGTAATGCAAGTAGGAACTTTCACTCGCAACTTATTAAGTCTACGAGTGTGTGCTTTACTAACCCTTACCTTTACCCCATATTAGTCATCGTGTCTATTGAGTTGGGTATTCACCCTAACGTCAATTGATTAAAGTATGACTACTATATAGCAACAAATCTTTAACTAAATCTCTATTGTTTAATATTTTTCTCATTCATTAACCCCTTAGTAAGGCAAGTAGGAATGGTGCGAGTTCTAACGTTGTGCACCGCTAGAAAGACTTTTAAACAAAAAGATGAACAATACATGCATAAACACTATTCAAGACTTTCTTAGAGGGTGTTTGGATTGGCTTAAAAGATTGTCAAACTTACTTTTAAATCAGTTTTTGACTTTTGGAAGTATTTGACAAATATAAAAAATACTTAAAACAAGTAAAAAATAACTTAAAATAAGTTAGGAAGTGTCTAGCAAGGTCAAAATGACTTAAAATATGTTTAAAATGACTTAAAATAAGTGAAAAACAAAAAGTAGGTCTCCCCCTACTTTTTTTTTTTGAGTTAAAAGTCATTTCAATTTGACTTTTTATTTTTGACTTAATAGCTACTTGTTTTTAATCCAATCCAAATGGGCTCTTAGTTATAGTTATACGTTGTTAATTGCTCATGGTTCCCACAACCGTAGTTGTGGATTTAGCTACTCACGATTGAGAATTCCCAATTCATATTAGGGTTAAAAGAAATCATGAACCTACAGTTAGAATAGATGAAAATCGAAATCTTGAATTAAAATTCAAATTGCAAATTGCATAAACTAGCTTCTGAAATCAAAATGCTAAAGTGTTTGAAAATTAATTCCAAAAGACCAAAGCAAAAGTCTCGAATATTGTCTAACAACCAAAAATGGAAATACAACTAGTATTTATAGAAACTAACTCCTAAACAAAGCAGGAAAACAAAATATGAAAATTGGGTCAGACGCGGTTTTCGATCGACGACCAGACCTACGGACCGTGGATTAGCCTAAGTTATGTGGTTCACCTACGTTGTTCAGCATTTAGAAAATATTTCAAGGGTCTTCAAATGAAGGTCACATCTATGTTCTGTGTACTCCACTTTCTGATAAAAATGACGGTCGTGCAGGACGGTTCGTCATTCACTTTACGGTGCGTCGTTTTCCTCCGTGGTTCCACATTTGGTCTGACTTCCTTGAACTCACACCCACGAACAATCATCTACAGACTGCCACTGGACCTACGGTCCGTAGTTTGGCTCCGCCGACTGCTTCTTCTGCCACTTCAGTTCTTTTTCATCTCAGCCGCTTCAGAACCAATTTCCTGCAAAGATTGCATCAAACCATTTTAACTAATAACAAAATAGCCCAAGACACATACAAACTCTAAATGAAATGCATCCAAAATACAGTAAACTCATGGTATATCAACACCATCAACTTAAACTTGTTGTTTGTCCTCAAGCGATACTCTAAAATTCTCAACGAGACTCATGTAGAAGCAAATGTAAAAACTCAAGCAATCACATGGCTTTCTCAATCAATTCCATCGCTAGTGCAAATCTTTTTATTTAGATTCAACGAGCTAACTCATGCGGATCAAAACATGACATAGAAAAACCAATAGACATCACCACATACACTTTTTAACCATCACCAAGGTACCAACTCTCATACAATGTAACTAGTGCCCTCACTTCAAGGAAATCCTTTATCACACGCTAAATATGATTTTTAAGTTTAAAGATTCAGTCAACACTCACACTCAAAAGTGAATTCAAATACAGTTAGTGCTCAATACCATAGGCTTGCCCTTATTTTCACTGCATAGACTCTCCAAACTAGTCACTAGGACCACTATATGACTTTATTAGCTTGTAACGTATGCTCAAGGTCAGGTAGGGTACATTTGGGTACTTTTAGTGACTTTTCTTCCCTCCTTGACATTACATTGGCTATTTACTTCTTTATTCAACCAATTCTGACATTTTTTATTTTCAACTCTTTTGCTTGACTTTGTTTAGCACATATGTGACTTTGACTTTTTCGCTTTTCTCTTTGACTTTTTCTTTTTCTTTTACTTCTTCTTTCTTTTTTTTCAGCATTATTATAATTCTTTTTGTTTCTTTTGTATTTACTCACATCTTTTTCTATCATTTTCCTTTTTCTACACACAACTCTTTTCATACCCTTTTCTTTCAGTTTCTTTTTATATAGCCACTCTCAACTTATGTATTTTGCACGAGTTGAGGTGCACAATATCAGAATTGGACCAGGGCCAAGATTAGGTTAACTTTTGAATTAGCCACCCTCAACTTAGGCTTTTGGCCTAAGTTAAGGTGCACATGTCAAAGGAGGGACCAAGGCCAAAACAATCTTTTATGGAAGGTGAGTTAGGTGTATTGAAGAAAGAGGAATTTGTTAGGCTCAAACATTTGGATCAAAGGGAGCATTTATTTATATTTTGTTGTATCTTTTTAGGCTTAAGTAGATTTATTTGAGCAAGGTCCTATGATTATTTCCCAATTCCTAGCCTAGATTATCTTAACAGGACTAACGAGGCAAGTTCTAGATTGGCACATAATACATGAACATACAAATCTACTCACACACTTGGCACATTGTTTCATTATCGGATTATTGAAGAACCCAGTTAAAGTTTTAGCTTAAGTCATGCTATCATACCGGTTCCTTATCATGTCACATGAAGATCCAACACATTAAACTCATTAAACCTATATATCTAGCGCATTTCAACATTTTTGGACATGTATCAATTTCATGTTCTTATGCCATCATGCTTTCATTCTTTCAATCTACTTCTACACCTACAATCCTACATATGCCTGTTTAACATAAAAGTAAAACAGTCCCTTGGGGAAAAAGAACACAGGCAAGAAAACCCAAAGGGAGGCGTATGAGTTAGGTTACTCAGAATTCACCCAATCACTCACAACCAATTTAGCCCACCCCACAAAAAATGGTGCAATTGACCTCAATTCACAAAAAGAGAAAAATAATCATAGGGTGAAGCAAACCTGTGGCGCATATGCGCCGAAGACCAATCAAGACGCGGGTGGGTTTGGTTTCCTGGAACCCGCTGGATCATCAATAGGAACGCCATTAGTAGCGCCCTCATCAATAGTGGGGACACCCTCATCAGTTCTCCTCAAACCAGATGGGCTAACATCAACCTCACGGGCCCGCTGGTGCATCAACTCCTTATCGATAATCGACTGCCTCTAGGGCACTTCTAACTATTGTCGCTCATTTTTCTTTGCCCGTCGGGCCTCCTCAGCATCAGAAGTATGATTAGAAGAGAGGTGGCACTTCCCAGCCATATGGGAAGGGTCGGGTGGTGGCATAATATCGCCAAAGAAGGCAGTCATCACCACATCATCAGCCTTAACAATAGGAGTGGTCTCTGGTGCAGTCTTAGCAGGGGATAGAAGCGCATGAACATCAGAAGGGAGCCTAGCCAAATTTGTCTGAAAAGTGGAGATATTAATGGTAGGGGCAGGCCTATCAAATACTCGCAGCTCGAATGTATCTAGGAGCTTGTGGACAACCTGAATCTTAGCGTCCATCATGCGTTCCACATCAGACTCAGAATCCTCCATAGATCGATGCATCCAGGGCCTCATGTTCTACAACAAGGGAGCCATCTGGGTCTCCAACTTCTGAACTTGGGCCAAAGGGCCTAAAGTGGAGTCTGCGCATACACAGTGGTGGGAGGTATGGAAGTATCATCAGCCTGTGCCGTCGCAACATACTCAACCTCTCTAACTAAGTCAGTACCCAAGGGAGGAATGAAAACTGGTGTACTCCGACGTGGGGCAGCAGGGTTAGTATCATCCTGGATTAGACCAACATCCACAATCTTGGTCACCTTGACCAATCTATCACAGAGGCATATCAACATAGTAAACTCTCTACACAATCAGAAAATCTAGCATGGGAAGGGAATGGCCGTAGTCTTCCAGAAGGCCCTCTCATGGATCTCAGCAAGAATGATCCGGGCAAAGTCAACTTCTTATCCTGCCAGTAATACCTCAAGCATCACCGCTTGGTCCCAGTAACGACATTTTCCGCCTATGCGGGGGATAGTCTGGTGTTGATGATGGGTCACCAAAAATTGGCCCCGAAACTCAGAGTTTCCTTTTTGATCGGAAATTGCATATTTTGCACCCACTCGGTTCTCTTTCCATCCTCAAAAATATGGCGGGCCATCGACCTGTGTAGTTACTCCATCTGGTCAGAGTTTGTGAAAGCCTGACCTTGAATGATCCCCATCCTCTAGTCGTACTCTGTCGTATTGATAGGTAGAGTGTGTGTCGGACCATAAATGAAACGATGGATATTGGTCTCTGAAATGTCAACCGGTAGGCTTGGCACCATGGTAGTCAGGAGAGGTGGCTGAGCCAAAGCCTTGGCGCATGGTGGAAAGGCACTAGTGACGGTGGCAACATATGAGGCGTAGAACTTATGCATCATCTCTTCATTATATCTCCACAGACTCTCAGCTATCCAATCACACATGTGCTGCTGTAATAGAGCATGGATGGAGGGCATTGTGTGGAGGCTCACTATCAAAACTTGGCGCTCCTCAGTAATCATACGGGCTACCTTCCGTGCTCATTCATGGCCTTCCCATCAATGTAAATCTGGTACTGGCCCTCAATACACCAAATATTCGGCTCGGTGGCAGTAAGAACTGGCTTAACTCTAGTGTTGGGTGAGTCCTGGGCATCCCTCGTGATATCAACATCAGAAGAAATGCAAAAGTGCCGCTGGAATCGGAGCCAGACTGTGACTCACCTGCAGGTGAAACCCCATCCTCAGAGTAGGGGCAGTGGCCTCGACCTCATCACTCTATGATATAACCTGTTGAGCCCTGTTCTTCGTTGTCCGGGGGGGTAGTAGGGGAATCCTGGTAGTACTCGGGATAGATTTGTCCCCACTGGAATCGTCGAGCAGGCGTCTAGATGAGGCGACAAATTTTGACTTGCCCTTCCTTGTGTACTCGGGTGCTTGTTTGGGTGCCATGGTACCTGTGGAAGACTTATTAGTACTTAAAGAAGTCAAAAAGACCCAACAAAAAAATTAGAATACCAATTGGACTTAGACAAAAAAAATAAAAACATCTCTAGGTAAGCTGTTTTTGTGACCCACAGTGGTTACCTACGGACCGTCGATCAAACGACGGACAGTGGATCCCCTCCGTAGGTCAGGAAGTCAAATTTATGAGTTTCTGATGGGGAACCACGAATGTGCAGAATGTGTCGTCGATCAAACGATGGACCGTAGTCCACATCGTGGTTTCTGACTTAGCCAATTTCTTTGTGTAGTTGATTTACGGACTACGACCTATGGTCCGTAGTTTGACCTACGGTCCGTGGATTGAGGTCGTCGATCAGTGTTGTGCAGGCTTTTGTTCCAAATTTCATACATCACATTCAATACATCAATCAACAACTATTGTGAGTCTAAACATGCATATCAACATATTATGTGGTAGTCTATCATTCATTGGGTTTCAATTGTTCAAATTACACATTCAATCAAGAAAGTTTTGAAAACCCTAAGTCGAGACACCCACTTAGACATCCAATTAGTTAATTTTAGCAACACATTCCAAACACAATCATTCCTAAGGTAGTTTTTGGATTAGTTCGAAACAATTTATCATGAATATTCCTGCTCGAGGTCAAGTACAACTTCGTGGATATCAATAATAACAATGAAACAAATCTATCTTTTTTTAGATCAATTACCTTACAAGCAAATCGAAGTTGAGTAGTGTGTTGATTTCGACTTCTTCTTAAGACCCACACAAACTTGACACCGGACCCGTACTGAAATGAATTTTAGTGGAGGAAAGGAAGTTGGAAGAAACAATAGAAATGGGAGAGATGGATTTTACAAGAGATTTGGGGTAATTTGAAGTATAAATGGAGTGAGAGGATTTTATCGATGTAACGGAGAGAGTTTGAGGGGTCTTTCTGAGTGTAGGAATGGTTTGAAACGGTTGAGGAAATGATGGAAATGGGGGTTAATTGAAAAAAATGAATGATTTTATTTTAGTAGGGGTCCGGGTCGGGTCGACTGTAACCCTAACTTGGACCCATGAAACCCCATCGACAGTCCGTGAGTCAATCGACGGTACATCGATTGGTTCCATGGATCATACTGACACTTCGTAAAAATTTAGAGACCTACCTAGGATCTACGGATGCCAACCACGGTCTGTGGATTGACCTACGAACAGTCGTCGGGACCCGTAGATCACTACATCAGCTTATTTTCTACAAATTTTTCCTTTTCTACCCTACACGCGTACCAAACATTAGGACTTCCTTTTACATTTTCTGGACACTTTTTAGACACGGGCCCCAATTCTATCTATATCTAGCCAACACTAAAACTAAGAAATTAACAAACATCTATCTAGAAAACTGAAAATTTAAGAAAAACTCCTTATATCGAAAAGAAACTCCTATAGTTGGCTAGATTGTACATCTTGGGTTGCCTCCCAAGCAACGCTTGAGTTAACGTCATGACCATACTCCTCTATCACCTCATTGACACTCTCGGATTGCCCCATGTAAATCTTTATTCTTTGACCGTTCACCTTGAACTTTCTTCTATCCTTGTTCTCTAGTTAAACGCTCCATGTGGAAACACTTGGGTTATTGTGAAAGGTCCGGTCCACTTGGACTTGAGTTTGCTAGGAAATAAGAGCAACCTTGAGTTAAATAATAGCACCTGATCACCTAAAGAAAATTCACGTTTTTTGATCTTCTGATCATGGTACCTCTTCATCTTCTCTTTCTATAAGGCTAAACATTCACATGCTTTTAGGTGAAACTCATCAAGCTTATTTATCTCATTCATTTTTTGACTCGATGCAGTACCCCAATCCAAATTCAACTTCTTTAGTGCCCACATCGCTTTGTGCTCTAGCTCTATAGGCAAATGACAAGACTTCCCATATATAAGTTGGTAGGGGAACATACCTATGGGAGTTTTGAATGCAGTCTGATAAGCTTATAGAGCATCATCAGGCCTTCTTGACCAGTCACTTCTATTGACATTTATGATCTTTGCAAGAATTTGCTTTATCTCATGATTTGACACTTCAACTTGCCCACTCGACTGTGGATGATACGGGGTTGCTACGTTGTGGAAAACACCATACTTTTCAAGCAACGTCTTGAACAATTTATTACAAAAGTGAGGACCTCAATCGCTTATGATTGCCTTTGGTGTACCAAATCTGGAGAATATATTCTTTTTCAGGAATGTGGTGACACTTTTTCCCTCATTGTTTGAAAGCTCAACTACTTCCACCGATTTCGATACATAGTCAACCGCCACAAGAATGTACTTCATCCCATTCGAACTCACAAATGAACCCATGAAGTCAAGACCCCAAACAACAAAAAGGTCAATCACAAATATTGGGTTCATTGGTAGTTCTTGCTTTTTCAAAATTCGTCCCTTAAGAGCTGGCAGCAATCACAAGACTTGGTGAAATCATGAGCATCTCGGTGGATGGTAGGCCAGTAATAACCACACTGTAGAATCTTATGGGAAGTTCGGATACCACTATGGTGCCCACTAACAGGCGATGAATGACACGCCTCTAGTAATCTCATCATCTCAACCTCGGGAACACAATGATGATTAATTCCATCAGCACAAACAAGAAACAAGTGAGGCTCATCCCAGAAGAATTTCTTCACATGAAACATAAACTTTTTCCTTTAATGAAATGACAAATCCGACGGAACCAAATCACTTGCCAATTAGTTAGCAAAATCTATGAACCAAGGGATAAGATCATAAGAAGCAGTCAATACCTGTTCATTAGGGAACACATCATTAAACTCTATTACATCCTCTAGCTTTATCATAGCTTCCTCCTCTAGTCTGGACTAGTGATCAGAAACTTGATTTTCTGTTACGTTTCTATCCTTTACCTCAAAATAAAATCTTGCAATAGGAGCACCCATCTAATCTACCTTAGTTTTGCATCCTTTTTAGCCATCAGATACCTCAATGCAGAATGGTCAGTATGCACTATGACCTTAGTACCAAGCAAGTAGGATCTAAATTTCTCAAATGCGAAAACCACAATAAGGAGCTCTTGTTAGTCACAGTATAGTTCTTTGGAGCCAAATTCAGAGCTTTGCTAGCATAGTAAATCGGATGACGAATCTCCTCTCGCCTCTGTCCTAATACCATGCCAAGTGCCACCCCACTTGCATCACACATCACTTCAAATGGTTAACCCCAATTCGGTGAAATAACGGTAGGTGCCGAAGTTAACTTTTCTTTCAACTCTCCAAATGCTCTAAGAAAAGCATCATCAACATCAAACATACAATATTTTTCAAGTAGCTTGCACAATGGGTGTTCAATTTTTGAGAAATGTTTTATGAACTTCTGATAGAAACCTGCATGCCCAAGAAAAATTCGAACACTTTAGCAAGTGGGTTGGAAATTTTTCTATTACCTCCACTTTAGCCCAATCAACCTCTATACCTTTATGCGAAATCTGATGACTCAGAACTATACCCTCTTTCACCATTAAGTGGCACTTTTCCCAATTTAGCACAAGATTGCACTCTTCACAACATTTTAGTACCTCAACAAAATTTGTCAAACAATCATCAAACGAGTCACCTACCACAGAGAAATAATCCATAAATACCTCTATTGTGTCCTCCACCATATATGAAAATATTGACATCATACAACGCTGAAAGGTCGCTGGAGCATTACATAACCCAAATGACATTCTTTTGAAGGTGAAAGTCTCATAAGGACAAGTGAAGGTGATATTTTCTTGGTCTTCCATATCTATGGAGTTTTGATTGTAGCCAGAATACCCATCTAGAAAACAATACCAACCTTTACCAGCGAGACGATCTAGCATCTATCCATGAACGACATTAGGAAATGATCTTTCTCAGTCTATGCATTTAACTTGTTGTAGTCCATATGCACTCTCCAATCAGTCGCCGACTTCATTGGAACAAGCACATTTTTAGCACTGGGAACCACATTGATTCCTCTTTTTTTGGCACACACTGAACTGGGCAAGCCCAACTATTATCAGCAGTAGGATTTATAACTCCAACATCTAACAACTTAATGGTATCCTTTTTGACAACCTCTTGCATAGGGAGATTTAGTCTCCTTTGGTGCTCAATACTTGGCTTACAGTCCGACATGAGTTGGATTTTGTGAGAACAAATGTCTGGCGGAATCCCAATAATATCTGCAATAGTCCATCCTATAACCCTTTTAAACAACTTCAACACTGATATAAAAGCCTCTATTAGCCCTTCACTCAAGTAACCAACAATAATAACAGGCAAGGTGCTATTTTGTCCCAAGAATACATACCTCAAGTGACATGGAAGAACCTTAAGTTCCAGTTTTTGAGGCTCACCAATAGACGGTTTTGTAGGTGGGGTGTCTTGATTATTCATGTCTAATTCCAACCGTTTTGGTTTGAAATTGAACTCCAACCTATGAAGTGCCACAACTAGCTCATCATAGTCATCAATACCATCACTGTCAAAATTCATCATTGCTGCTGCTAGTGCATCAACACCTAACCTCTCTTTATTAGACACCTCATATTCTCTCTCCACAATTTGTATACCACCGACACTTACTTAAGATCACTTTGATGCTTCATAGACCTACTGATGTGAAAAGTTACCTCCTCATTATTTAATTGAAACTTTATCTGCCCTCTCTCCATATCTGCCAAGGCACTGATGTTTGTGTAATCAAGACACAACTTCCAATGCAAGTGTCTATGATCGTACAATAGTAAAGTAATCCAACCAAGGGTTGGGGTCGAGTTCCAAGGGAGAAGTTCCTGAAAATTAGTGGTTAAGCGCGAAAGTGCTAAAGCTAATCGTAGCTAAAGACTTTAGCAAACAAAAACATGACAAATTAAAGTGTTTGATACGAATGTCAATTATCAATAGGGGGTTGTAATCAATTAGAGAGAAAAATCAACAAAAATAAAGAGAGATACGAATATGGAGACGAGATTCTTGGGATATGATAGGAATACAGGCTAAACTAGACTATTGGGTACATGCTTTTGATAGTAAATTCATTGAATATTTGTGACTAAGCTAGACTATAGTTGGGGTAAATTCTCTCTCGAGCAACTTACCCCGAATCAACACAGTTTCTCTCAAACAACGAGTTGTCACTTTAAACACAACCTCCACCTTAGCCCACTCACTCTCTCAAGCTGAGTGTGTGGGAGAAGGACTAGGGTTCACTCTCTCGAGCTGAACCTCAAGTCGACACAATCCCATAAGCCATCAATTTAGTAGGCTTAGTTTTACGACCTCTCTCTCGGGCAAATCGAAAACACAAAGGTGAAATCATATTTGCAACAACAATTTCATTAAGTTCCACCACAACTACTAAACGAAATCACATTTACACAACAAATAAAGCATCAACAAGCAAGACCCAATAGATAATATAACCCATATTCAAAAAATCACACCCCAAGAATTAGGGTTTTAGCTAAACATGTAAAAGAGATAAAAAGTTATACCAATCTCAGTTTCTATCAATGGGTATGCAAAATTAAGTCTTAAAACAAGTCAAGAGTGAAGAATCCACAAGACCCAAGTCCAAAATCTTGGAGTTGAAACCCTTTGAATCTTCAAGTTCTTCAAAAACCCTCTCCAAACTTAGAGATAATATTGTCTCTCAAAATTGTATTCTAAACTTAATACAACTAAAACTGACTACTAAGAATAAAAACTGAACTAGTATTTATAGTTTTCAAAAAATGTGCTGCGAAGGAGACATTCGGCGTAGTTAGTCGGGATCGCCGATACACTCGACAATCCGCCCTCTGGTCTGCTTCATCTCTTTCCAGCTCTTGCCTTCAACATCTTCGCATCTTGGATCATTGGGCAGTATAGTACTGCTTCACAGAACTGCTCGGTGACACGCCGACTGCTCCATTTCACTGCCGATTTGATCTTTTCCTTCAGGGCTCAGCACACTGGAACAAAAGGCGAGGATAAGACCTTTTGGTGACTCGCCAAAAGGGTTCGGCGATTCCCAAATCTTCATTTCTTCGTTCTTTCAGCTTCCTTTGTTCCTTTTTGCTAAGCAGTGTCCATGCTTTCCCTCAAACTCAAAATACCTGAAACTTACGGGTTTTCATCAGATATTGTGACTAAATATGCATTTGAGGACACTAATTCTATCAAAACATAGCCCTAAATGAGTCCAATTTGTGGACTCATCAACACCCCCAACTTAAACTTTTGATTGTCCTCAAGCAAACTCATGTTCAACCGTTCAAAAAAGGGTGTCTCGAACAGTAATACATAAGACTCAATGATGAATGCACACAACAAGACTCAATTTACTTATGCAAAGATCAAATGTGCACTCAAAGAGTCAATTTGTGACTCACCAATATCAAAGAATCTCATGCTCACAATACTTGCTTCAAATGAAAGTTCAAGCTCAACCAAAGTGTTCAAATGCCCTTACAAAAGGAATGATTCCATATTCACACACAATGGTTTGCAATTTAAAGCTTCAGAATCAAATGCAACGCTCACACTCACAAAGATGAACACGATGCATGCTCTGACCCATAGGTTTGCTCGTATTTTCCAATCAACATTTGTTTCGGCTTACTCAACATCAAAAAGGTCTTTTAAAGGCTTGTAATGGGGTTGAGTGCAAATGTATGGTCATTTAGGCTCAGTGACTTTCATCCTCATGAAATGTGGTTCTCGCAACACTTACTTTCCTTTTCCTTCATCATTCCCTTTAGTGCTCATAAGTCATCCTATTATTCCTTTTCCATGGATTATTATTTTTTGGAAACCCCATTTTCTTTATATTTTCACACTTTATTCCTCAACTTCTTCATTCTTTGCTCTCTTTTTTTTGTATGGAGGGGTTCCATTTTTCTCAAAATCATGGGTAAGAGGGACTTGCTTGCACTTATTGATTTACCCTCTCTTTTCACCACACCCCAACTTAAGATTTTGGCCTAAGTTGGCTATTCAACTAACCACAACTTCATGAGGATTATGGGTAATGGATAAAGAAAGGTTATGTTTGCATCAAGTTTCTTCCAAAGAAAGGTAAGGTTCAAGAGGTGTTAAAAAGAGGTTCACACAAGCTCACAAGGTAGGCCACAAAGAGGTAGATGTCAAATTGGCTCACCCTCTTTAAATTTGCCTAAGATCATATCAAGAGATAGCCTTACTTAGTCGACCGGACCAATGGGGCAAATTCTAGGATCTACCATGCATGTTTCAAAGTAAGCTCATCACACTATGCATTGACACTACAGTCAAACAAGACTCCACATTTTTGCTAGTGTGCAATGATCATCACAAAAGACTCAATTCGATACTAGGCTAGTCATAACAAGATGCAAAGAGTTTACATATTGTCTATGCAACTTCATTTGCCTTATCGTAGCCGCACATTCATGTTTGTTCGATTAAGAGCACTCTTCAAGTCATCGGTATTGATCGGAACTGAGACTCAAATTTTTCAAAACAACAGCCACATTCAATCACACAAGGGGTGGCAAAAAAATTTCGGAAAGGTCAAAATCATTTGCAATTTAAAATGCGCAGCCACAAGCTCAAACATCCACAAAAAAACAGTGTAATAACACAATAATAGCTCACAACCCAAAATATATAATAAAAATAAATATGCACAAAGGTGGGCCTCACCCCACCACAAACAAAAATCATTTGTCCTCAAATGTGAATGAAAGTATCCAAAAGTAAAAGTAACTAAGATAGAGAGAGAGGTAAAGAAAGGTCTTGTCTACACAGTCGCTCTATCTGTCGGGGCCTCAGTGCTCGGTGTAGTGCTCTGAATATGGGCATCAGTGCCCGGAGTAACCTCAGAAGGAATGGCAATGCCAGATCTACTAGGAGTTGTTGTGGACGTCTCAGTCGGCGATGTTGGGGTCACCTTCTGCACAACCGTCTCTATAAGATCTGGAAAATCTCTGAATATGATCTCTTCTCGGTTATCTCTCATATCCTCATCGTGTGCTGCTATCAGCTCCTCATCGATCTCTGCATCTAACTCCTCATATGTTGTGCCATCCCTCTACACTTCTCCTGTGGTAGACGGAGGAATCCCCGAGGTTTGAGGAGCATCCTTGTCATCTGCACCCTGAATCAATGATGTGAACTCGATAGACTTCAAATAGTCTACGTCCTTCCTCAAATCTGCTACTTCGGCTTTCAAAGCTGAAACCTCGGATGTCTCCCTCTATCTACTCTCAGAAGTTGTGGCTCTAGTAGCCAGATCATCAATACAGGCCCTAAGGGGGGTCAGTACAGCCAAGATAACACTGTCAATCATCCCTGGGATGGATCTCTCCATTCGAGTCTCCCTCACAACAGCTGAACAGGCCAAATTCCCCATTTTCAGGATCATCGCCTGAGTAATCTTGGGGGGATGGGAGGATGATGAAACACCTGGGACCTGTGAAGAAGAGGAAGGGGCAGGTGTAACTGAAGAATCAGAGGCCGGAGTCGGCGAAGATGCCTCTGTTTGTAACGTGTCAACATCGACCTTTGGGGAAGTATCTGCCGGAGCTGCTCTCCTTCTGTCAACCTCCTCTCGTGTGTACACAGCCTCAATACGCTGGATGTCAGTGGAGAAAGACGGGGTGATCTCAATATCCCTCGTAGTGTCGCAAGGTACTCCAGCATGCTGGCACAACTCGGTGATGAAGATTGGAAATGGCAGAGAAGTCAGCTTTTGTTTGGCTCTCATGGCCATCTTCTATGAAATCAGCAGTCCCAAGTCAATGCGTCTCCTAGACATGATAGAACCAAGGCAAGCTGCCTTAGGATGGTGTAAAATGGATTCGTTTTGGGATGACATTATGGTGCTGCTGATTAAGCCAAACCAGAACCTGGCAGCAATGCTCAAGTCCCTCTTCTAAATAGGGGCTCCTACCTCGATCCACCTCGGGGTGGTGTCTGAAATCAAAGGAGCCAACCAACCCTTCAAATCATCTAGGGACTTAACAATAGGCAACCCCTCGTAAGGAAGTATAGAGTGCAACGGTCTACCCAATACAGTGTTAATATACCTATTGTGGCACTCAACTACCTTGCCTATGACAATGACCCACTTTACCGGTCTAAACTCGCTTGCCTTCTTCTTGTTCTTGGGCACCAACTCCCCATAAGTTATGTAAAATTCCCAAACCCAAGAAGGAATGTAAGGGCCTGAGGGCCTTGTGAACTGCTCAAACTCATGGTATCGGAGGGTGTCAATCACATCGAGATACTTGCCTTCCAGGCCCTCCGTAGATAATAGTTTCTCCTCTAGGATGGTTCGTACCCCATCACCTTTCAATCTATTCATAAGTTTAAGTGGAGGAATGATAGGGGGTGCAGGGGCCACTGGAGGTGTCTGAGCTGGCATTGAATCTGTTTCAGGAGGGGTGGCAGCAGTTAGAACTGTGGTGGGCGAGGATTGAGATCAAACCTGGCGTCTACCCCTTCGATGAGTCAAGGGCTCCTCGTTTGTTGGTTCAGAAAATTCCATCCGGGTTTTAATAGCTACTCCTTTCCTAGCTATGTGCTTCTTCCTTTTGAGCTCTTCTCCTTTCCTCTTTGGAGGATTTGGCCCCCTCTCGTTTATGGTTATGCCCTTTGCTTTCTTCTGAGGTTGCGTGGTTATATTTGTATGTACCATATCTACAAAAGATCAAAACAAATTAGGAGAAAATCAAACATAAGCACAAAAAATCTATTGCAGACAGACTCGCCGATCCATTCGACGAGTCGCCAAACCTCTTTAGTGAGCTAAGTCGGGCTGGTCGAAGGGATTGGCTTAAAAATTATGGCAAGTCGGTGATAGGAAGTCCCTTCGGCGAATCGCCGACTACTTTTGGCGAGCAAAGGTTTGTCTACCAAAAGTTACAGTGCAACAAGGGTTTCAGGGTGCAAATAAAGAGTGATCAAGATTACTTTCGGTGAGTTGCTGAGTGCTTTCGGTGACCTCAGGCTTATTGCCGAAAGTTACAGACTCAAACCACAAATTTAACACGAAATTAAAAGCGAGATGAAGAATATTAGGTGAAACTCCGAGTAATTCGGTGAGCTCAACCCAGCTCGCCGAACGACCCAATGTGCCCATTTTCAATCAACCTTTTTAAATTCAACCCCGCAACCCTTGAAAACAAAATCAAAGCATGCACTAATGGAATTCAAACAAGACCCGTACTACCCATCACCTCTGGATACTTAGATTTTTCTCAATTTTGCAAAATTTGGCCATTTGACGATATTTACTCTTAAAAGTGGTGTTACCAGCTCTATCATTGAGTAGTTTTCATCATTTAGCATAAAATATGGGTTACTCAGATTTCACCAAATCAATCTAAACAAAATGCAACCACAACCCAATACAATTTCATTCATTTAAATGTACAAAAATTATGGGTATTTGACGATCAAAACAATACGGGAAAGATTTTCAAATTAAAATTGGCATTTAAGCATTCTAACTCTATCAGAGAGGCCCAACACACAACAACATAATACGATCATTGCAAGTGAGTACAACATTTTCTAATCTAAACTCAGGATTCGGAAACCAACCTTATATACCGATTAAAACGCGATTGAAAATCTAGGCGGCAAAGAAATCCTTGTTCCGAGCATGAATCAACAACTAAACTATTGGAATATAAAAATATTGAAAATACTACCTTGGTGTGAGTTTGTGAAGATTAAAAGCGAGGAAAGTGAAGGATTTCAAATTCTAATACTATTGGCCATTATAAACCATCCAGTTTGCGCCCACTCGGTGACATTAGTCACACTTGTTGATCCACTTGGCGACACACTGAGTGGTCACTTGGCCTGCCGAGTTTTACAAAACCTTCAGTCAAAGTGAGGGTCCAAACGATAGACTTCATCGTGAACGCCGAACAGGTCGGTGAGTCACCAAATTACTCTATGCCTAGCCGAGTTTTACGGACTCTAAGTTAGTCTTGTGTGGAGTCAAATGGTGGGTCAAATAGGGCACACCGACCATTTCGGTGATTCACCGACTGACCATTTTACTCGCCAATATGCATTTTCCAAACACTTTTAGCATTTAAACCTACACCACTAACACACCATTATTTATAAAAGCAAACAAAAGCATTTAAAACTTTGGGTTGCCTCCCAAGAAGCACCTTAGTTAACATCATGGCACAACGCCAGTCCGTACTCACTCTCTATTGGTGGGGTTGGTCCTAGTGTTACTAGGTAACCCCAATAGTTCATCTGAGTGAAGAGGAGGCACTTCATAACTCATGAGTGTCCTGATCATCTGGATTGATCTAGAATGGGAGCCAATCATTTGATTCAACACCTCAATATTCTCCTCCATCTCTTCCAACATTTGATCTTGTTCGGTGATCTTTTGGAGAATGATTTGGAGTGTGTCCTCGACACGATTGTTCTCTTTCTCTCTAGACTATTTCCGCTCATGAAGGGGTATATACCTCCCTTGGCTCTTCCACTAGTTTTCCACCTCTGATATTTTGGTGGCCAACTCATTCAGCTGAGTTACCAGTGCGGTTGACTTGAAGTCCCTCTCGACTTCTTGACTCGTCTCATCTGAGTTGCTCTAATTTCCCTCAGCCATGCTCAGGGTATCTGCCCACATCAACAACTTCAAAGAAAAACTAAACTAAAAATAAAGTTAGTAAACTACGACTCGTCTTAACCAAAAAATTTCACGTAACACCACTCCCCGACATCGGCGCCATTTTGATGATTGCGTAATCAAGATACAAATTCCAATGCAAGTGTCTACGATCATACAATAGTAAAGTAACCCAACCAAGGATTAGGGTCGAGACCCAAGGGAGTGGTTCCTAAAAATTAGTGGTTAAGAGCGAAAGTGCTAAAGCTAACCGTAGCTAAAGACTTTAGCAAATAAAAACATCACAAATTAAAGGGTTTTACACGAATGTCAATTATTAATGGGGAGGTTGTAAACAAGTAAAGAGCAAAATCAACAAATATAAAGAGAGATACGAATATGGAGACGAGATTCTTGGGATGTGATAGTTATACAGGTTAAACTAAACTATTGGGTACATGCTTTTGATAGTAAATTCGTTAAATATTTGTGACTAGGCTATACTATAGTGGGGGTAAATTATCTCTCGTGCAACTTACCCCGAATCAACCTGGTTTCTCTCAACACCAAGTTTCTACTTTAAACACAGTCTCCACCTTAGCCCACTCACTCTCTCGAGCTGAGTGTGTGGGAGAAGGACTAGGGTTTACTCTCTCGAGTTGAACCTCATGTCGATCCAATCCCACCAGCCATCAATTTAGTAGTCTTAGTTTTACGACCTTTCTCTCGAGCAAGCCAAAAACACAAAGGTGAAATCATATTTGCAACTCCTATTTCATTAAGTTCCACCACAACTACTAAACGAAATCACATTTACACAACAAATAAACCATCAACAAGAAACACCCAACATATAATCTAACCCATAATCACAAAATCACACCCCAAGAATTGAGGTTTTAGCTAGACATGTAAAAGAGACAAAGTTATACCAATCTCAGTTTCCATCAATGGGTATGCAAGATTAAGTCTTAAAACAAGTCAAGAGTGAAGAATCCAGATGACCCAAGTAAAAAATCTTAGAGTTGAAACCCTTTGAATCTTCAAGTTCTTCAAAAACCCTCTCCAAACTTAGAGAGAATATTGTCTCTCAAAATTGTATTCTAAACTTAATACAACTAAAACTGACTACTAGGAATAAAAACTGAAGTAGTATTTATAGTTTTGAGAAAATGTGCTTCGAAGGAGCCATTTGGCACAGTTAGTCGGGATCGCCGATAGACTTGGTGATCTTCCCTTTGGTCTGCTTTATCACATTTCAGCTCTTGCCATCAACATCTTCGCATCCTGGATCATTGGGCGGTATAGTACTGCTTTGCGGAACTGCTCGGCAACACACCGACTACTCTATTTCACCGCTGATTTGATCTTTTCCTTCAGAGCTCAGCACACTGGAACAAAAGGTGAGGATAAGACCTTTTGGTGACTCGCCGAACGGGTTCTACGATTCTCAAATCTTCATTTCTTTGTTCTTTCAGTTGCCTTTGTTACTTTTTGCGAAGTAGTGTCCTTGCTTTCCCTCAAACTCCAAATACCTAACACTTAAGGGTTTTCATCAGATATTGAGACAAATTATGCATTTGAGGACACTAATTCTAACAAAACATAGCCCTAAATGAGTCCAATTTGTGGACTCATGAGGCACGCCCAATAGAAAGAAATGGTCTCCTTAAGATGATGGGAAACCAAAATCAACCTCACAATCAAGTATCACAAAGTCCACCATAAAGATGAACAACTCCATTTTCACAAGGATATCTTGGAGCACTCCAATGGGCCTCTTCATAGTGATATCGGCCATAAGTAAACACATCGCAGTTTGTTTTGGAGCTCCTAAACCCAACTTCTTAGAAATTAACAATGGCATCAAATTAATGTTGGCACCTAAATCACACAAAGCTTTCGCAAAGTGAAAAATTCCAATGGTACAAGGAATAGTGAAAGCTCCAAGATCCTCTTTCTTTTGCAAAAGTTACCTAGTAGCAATGTCAGTGCAATGATGGAGCTTCTCTTCATTCTCAAAACTAACAATCCTCTTTTTCGTCACCAAGTCTTTCATGAATTTTACATACCCAGGCATTTGTTCCAAAGCTTCTACCAATGGGACATTGATGGACAGTTGCTTCAAGATATCTATGAACCTGAGATATTTTCCCTCTTCAGTCTGCTTCACCAATCTCTCTGGAAATAGAGGTGGAGATCTAGGCATGGGAACAAATTTTGGGTCACGTCAGCTTCCTTCTCTGTATCAACCTTTGGAGTTTCAGTAACCTCATTCTCATCATCATCTTTTTATATCACTCTTTCAACCTCAGACGACATAGGGGGATCAATAGTCTGCTTTCCTCTGTTAGTACTAATTGTCATACAATCCCCATCATTTTTTGGGTTCTGGATGGTGTTTCTAGGAAGTGTGCTAGGTTGGCGTGGGTTCACAGTAGCGGATAAATGACTAAATTATTGCTCAAGGTGCTCGATCGACATTGCGTGGGAATCAACTTTGTGAGCAACTCCAGATAAATCATTTCTCATATCCTTCACATTATCATCTGTTTAATCAAATCTATTCATCATCTTTGTCATCATATCCTCAATGTGGGTCATACTAGTACCAACCTCTCTATTACCAGGGGGAACATAGAGGCCAACCTTCTCATTCTTGTTGCAATAATTGTTCTAGTTGTAATTGTTATCACGGTTGTAGTTCCTATCCCAAACATAGTTTCCATCACGGTTGTAGTTGCCATAGTTCTGACCTTGGCGCCAATTATCCGAGTTGGAACCTTGGGCGTTGGTTCGAAAAGCCCCCGTCTGATCATTAACCAACTTAAAATTCTCCTCATAGTATTACTCATCAATGAACGGTGGAGGTCTAGTAGATAATTTACGGCATTCACTTTTTTTGCACTTGCACTCACATGCTTTAATACCAAGCCAAGTTCTATCCTTATTTGAGCCATCTCTTGACGAATGTCATCATTTCATTGACTTGGTGTAGTTTGGACAACAAACATGCTTCTACCAATATTTTCCTTCCTAGTGTTCCATGCTTTATTGTTCTGGGAAATCCTATCAATTTTTTCAGCAATCTCCTCAAAAGTGCACTCACAATATGATCCTTTAGTAATAGTATCTAAAATAGCCTTTCCATTGTCATCATGTCCTCTGTAGAAGTACTCCTTTAGTGACTCATCATCTATGCGGTGATTCGGAACACTCCTCATATATCCAGTAAACCTATCCCATTAACTGCTTATTGACTCTCAAGGTAGTGCCATGAAATTATTCAGTTTATCCTTGTAATTCAATTTCTTGGACACCAGAAAATACCTTGCTATGAACACCTTTTGCAATTGGTCCTATGTATAGATCAAATTGTATGGCAGTTCAGAAAACCACACGGCAACATCACCAGTCAACAACAACAGGTATACTCTTAAACCTATAATGTTCATATCCGATTCCGGTCGTCCCATACTACTCTTACAGGCACTAGTCAATTTAGCCATGTGGGTGTATGGATCTTCTAAAACTAACCCAACAAACAACCCTCTCGCGGTAAGCATTTACATAAGACTACTGGTCACCACAAATTTATGTCTTGGAGGTAGTCGAAGGAGAACAATAGGCCCATCTAATCCAACCACATCGTAGTCAACCCTGTAGTTATCAAGATCCCTCGGTACTAGCGGATTCTACACCCTTTCTGTATTTCTGATTAGATGACCACCCCGAATTTGAGTGGGCAAATTAACAACTGTAGGAGGTTGAAATTCAGTTCCATCTCCTTGACCCTCTCTAATTGGATTATTGTGTAGCCTAATATTAGCCATTCTCCTCAAAGTTCTTCTCAATTCAGGATCGTAGGGGTCAAGGGTTCGCCTCGACTCTATGTACTTGGCATACACTAGAGTTGAAACCTGTGGAAAACAAAACAAAAACTTAACGTCAAGAAATACTTGACTAAAGTTCAACAATGTAGTTAGTTTAATCTAAAAGTTGTATCCCCCGGCAGCGGTGCCAAAATTTGGTACGCCCAAATTACACTTGCCAAAAGAAGTATAAGCGGTCATTGCTAAATAAAGAACCCAACTTGTAGGTTGGGGTCGATCCCAAGAGTAATATGGTTCAAAGTTAAACTTAACTAACAATTATATCTTTTTAGTCAAACTACTTCCGAGAAAAGTAAACAGGGGGTTTTGTAAATAAAATAACCGATTGGTGATTTGAATGATTAAGTAACAAGTAAACAAGATTCACAATCTGAGATATCAATTTAAGATGGAAATTGAGGGTATATGTGTTCCCCACAAGCTCTTACCACACTATTCCTAACAATAGTAATCATATCCTAGTGTTTCACATGATAAGTTAGGTATCCTTATGTGATTAATAATCCAAGTAGAAACTTTCACTCGTAACTTGGTAAGTCTGTGCGGGTGTGCTTTACAAATATTTACCTTTACCCTAAATTAGTCATCCTTTTAATTGAGTTGGGTATTCACCCTCATGTCAACTGATTAAAGTCAGACTATTAGATAGCAGAAAATCCTTAACTAAATCTGTATTGTTTAATCTTTTTCTCATTCACTACCCCCTTGATAAGGCAAGTAAAAACGTGTCAATATCTAACGTTGCGCACCGCTAGAAAGACTTTTAAATGAAAAGATTAACAATACATGCATAAACACTATTTAACACATACTTAGTTATTAGTTATACGTTGCTTTTTGCTCATGGTTCCCACAACCCTAGTTGTGGATTTAGCTACTCATTCTTGAGAATTCACAATTCATATTAGGATTAACAGAAATCATGAACTTACAATTAGAATAGATGAAAACCGAAATCTTGACTTGAAATTCAAAGTGAAAATTGCATAACTAGCTTCTAGAATCAAAAGGCTAAAGTGTTTGCAAATTAATTCCAAAAGACCAAAGAAAAAGTATCCAATATTGTCTAACAACCAAAAACGGAAATAAAAATTAGTATTTATAGAAATTAACTCCTCAACAGAGAAGGAAAACAAAATAAAGAAAACTAGGTCAAACACGGTTTTTGATTGACGACTAGACCTACGAACCGTGGATCAACCTATAATCTGTGGTTCACCTTCGTGGTTCAGCACTTAGAAAATATTTCAGGGGTCTTCAAAAGAAGGTTACACCTACGGTCCATGGACTGGATTACAGTCCATCCTGTCCCTCCGTGGTTCAAGTATTGGAAATCCACTTTCTGATCAGAAATGACGGTCGTGCAGGACTGTCCTTCATTCACTTTACGGGGCATCATTTATCTTTGTGGTTCCACACTTGGTCATACTTCCTTGAACCTACACCCATGAACTTCACCTATGGACCTTTACTGGACCTACGGTCCATAGTTTGGCTCCATCGACTGCTTCTCCTGCCACTTCAATTCTTTTTCATCCCAATCGCTTCTGAACCAATTTCCTGCAAAGATTGCATAAAACCATTATAACTAATAACAAAATAGCCCAAGACACACACAAACTCTATGTGAAATGCATCAAAAATACTGATTTGTCCAAGAATGTCCCATTTTTAGTTACAGATTCAAGTGAGAAGGTGAGGCGATTTATGGATTGACTAGATCATCGTTATCATGGTTCTGTGATACGGGATGTACGCAATGGTACATATTCAGATATGGTTGAAACTGCTTTTCATTGTGACTTCTACTTAGAAATAGAGAAACTTGAGCGTGAAATAAAAAAGGCACGTAATGCAGGTGGGTTTAATGGTGCTCCATCTGTGGCAAGAGTGGATTTCATCATTGGCAGTCCAAGCCTACTCAGTCAGATTTGGTGGTGCAGTCTTCTAGGAGTGATCATAAGGCTAGACAGGGTCAACAACAAATGCAAAGGAAGAGTAATAGTTCCTTCTAGTCGGGACAACATTCGAGACGTTCTACTCGTCGTAGAAATCATAGTGGTCTTTGTATTGGTAATGGTCATCCTTGTTATATTTGTGGTGAAAGAGGACATATTGCTAAATTTTGTCCTAATGGAGTGTCTGGTACTGGTCAAGCTACTTCACAGGTGCAGAGGAATGTTGCAGGTGTACAAGCTCATATTAAGCCACTAGGGCCGCTCCACAAGGTGCTCGAGGACAAGGTCGACATGGTGCATAGGTCACTCAGGGAACAGGTGGACCACCGAGATTATTTTCTATGGCCAGACAGATATCGAGTCACCTAATGCAGTTGTCACATGTATTACCACTATTAATTCTCATGAAGCATATGCTCTGATTCATCCTGGTCTACGTATTTGTATGTATCTCTGTCGTTTGCTATATTTTTAGAATGGAGAATAGAGACTTTTATTGTACTATATATGGTTATAACCCCAGTTGGGAAGACTTATTAGTGGATAGAGTGTATATAGATTGTGTGATATCTATTCAGGGTAAGGACACGGTAGTTGCTCTACTAGAGTTGTTGATGTATGACTTTGATGTGATTATAGGAATGTATTGGTTAGCATCATGTTATGCTTTAGTTGATTGTCATGCTAAGCTGGTACATTTTTATTTTCCTGGAGAACCACATTTAGTGTGGAAAGGCATGACTACTTTGACATAGGGAAAGATAATATCCTATGTAAAGGCCCATCAAATGATTAATCATGGGTGCTTGGGCTTTATTGCTATTGTTTATGATACTTGATGGGAGTCTGTTACTATTGATAGTGTCCCAATTGTTCGTGAATTCACTGATGTGTTTCCAAAAGACTTACCTGGGTTATCTCCGATGAGGGAAATTAAGTTCAACATTAATTTAGTGCTAGGGACAAAACCTATCTCTATTCCTCCATATCGTATGGCTCCAACTGAGTTGAGGAAATTCAAGGTTCAACTCCAAGAGCTACGTGATAAAGGGTTCATCAGGCCTAGTGTATCATCTTGGGGTGCACCAGTGTTATTTGTGAAAAAGAAAGATGGCTCGATGAGAATGTGTATCGACTACAGGTAGTTGAATAAGGTAACGATTAGGAATAAATACACATTTCTTAGTATTGATGATCTATTTGATCAACTATAGGGTGCTACTCATTTTTTCAAAAATTGACTTGAGATTAGGTTATCAAGAGTTGAGAGTTAAGACCGAAGATATCTCTAAAACAACCTTTCTGACCAAATATGGGCACTTCTAAATTTTGGTGATGTCTTTCGGACTAACTAATGCACCCGTAAAATTTATGAACATCATGAACAGAGTATTCAAGCCATATTAGACCATTTTGTTATTATGTTCATTGATGATATTTTGGTCTACTCACGGGATGAGGCCGAACATTAATACCACTTGGGAGTTGTATTGTAGACACTTAGAGAACGAAAACTTTATGCTAAGTTCTCGTTGAGCACATTTTTATTTTTAGGACATGTGGTGTCACGAGATGGAATCCAAGTTGATCCAAAAAAGATAGAAGTAGTTTGCGATTGGACTCGACCTAATACTCCTACAGAGATACGCAGTTTCTTGGGACTGGCTGGATATACAGACGGTTTGTGGAGGGTTTCTAAAAAATAGGTGCTCCATTGACACGTTTAACTCAGAATGTTGTGATCTTTCAATGGTCAGATGGAGGTGAAGAAGGTTTTCAGAAATTAAAGGTTGCATTGACTACGACTCCAATTTTGACCTTACCTACCGCAGATGGTTGTTTCACCATTTATTGTGATGCATCTAGAATCGGGTTGGGTTGTGTATTAATGTAGAATGGTAAAGTGGTGGCATATGCTTCCCGACAGCTAAAGATTCATGAGAATAATTATCCGACGCATGACCTAGAATTGGCCGCAATCATATTTGCCCTTAAGATTCGGTGTCACTATCTTTATGGTGAGCCGTGTGAAAACTATACTGATCACAAGAGTTTACAATACATATTCAAGCAAAGAGATCTAAATTTGAGACAATGATGGTGGTTGGAGCTACTTAAAGATTATGATCTTACTATTTTGTATCATCCTAGAAAGCTGAATGTGGTGGCAGATGCCTTGAGTAGATAGTATATGAATAGCTTGGTATGTATTGTTGATGAAAGACGACATATGGCTATGGATATTCAGGCTTTAGGAAATCAGGGAGTTCAAATTGATCATACATTACCTGACAGGTTGCTTGCAGATATGGTGGTCCAATCATCCTTAGTTGGAGAAGCCAAGACTTTCCAATATAATGATCCTCTACTTGCTAGACTACGAGATCGAGTGCAGAATGAGGGTGTGAAGTCATTTTCTATTGATGGCGAGGGTGTTCTACGTCGACCTGGTAGATTGTGTATTCCCATGGTGGGTAATGTGAAATAGATAGCTAATACTGGAAGAGGCTCATAGCTCGTGATACTCCATCCACCCAGGTGCTAGCAAGATGTATCAATACTTGAATGGATTGTACTAGTGGAAAGGTATGAAGGATGATATTTTTAAAACCTATGACTAGCTGCTTAAATTGTCAACAGGTCAAATATGAACATCAAAATCCTGGTGGAGTAATGCAAAACTTGATTATCCTAGAGTGAAAGTGGGAGACGATTACTATGGATTTTGACATTGGGTTGCCGAATACTTTCAAGAAATATGACTAAGTTTGGGTGATTGTGGACAGACTCACAAAATCTGCCTATTTCATACCAGTTCGGGTTACTCATATCGCGAAGAAGTTAGTAGATATTTACCTCTGAGAGATAGTTCGACTTCATGGGTGCCTATTTCAATAATATCAAATCGAGGTGCACAGTTCACTGCTGAGTTTTGGAAGTCCTTTCGAAAGTCATTGGGTTCACTAGTTGTGTTGAGTACACCCTTTCATCCCCAAACTGATGGACAGTGTGAACGAGTTATCCAAATCATGGAGGACATGCTTAGAGTTTGTGCAATTGATTTTGGTGATCATTGGGATGATCAGTAGCCTCTGGCAGAATTTGCTAATAATAATAGATACCAGTCAAGTATACAGATGGCACCATATGAGGCTTTATATGGTCACAGATTTTGATCACCAGTCATATGGTTTGAACCTAGTAAAGTGCAATTATTAGGTCTAGATTTGGTTCAACAAGCATTAGACAAGGTTGCATTGATATGAGAACGACTTCGGACAACACAAAGTAGACAAAAGTCCTGTGCATATAAGAAAGCAAGTGATGTAGAGTTCATGAAGGGCAAAAAAATTTTTCTAAAAGTTTCCCCTATGAAAGGAGCAATGAGATTCGGACAAAAAAGGAACCTAAGTCCTAGATACATCGGTCCTTATGAGGTTTTTTATCAGATTGGGTTAGTGGCATATAGACTTGCTTTACCTCCGGGATAGTTTCACATGTCCATGCTTCAACGATATGTTCATGATGATAGCCATAAGATCTAGCTAGAAGATGTGGAGCTTGACGAGAATTTAGCATATGAGGAAGGTCCAATATTTATTCTTGATATGCAAGTGCGGCAGTTAAGTTCAAAGAGGGTAGCTTCAGTTAAAGTGTTGTGGTAAAATCATCCAACCGAGGAGGCTACTTGGGAGTATTAGGTGGACATGCGCGATAGATATCCTCACTTATTTGACACGTAATGTATGATTCTGGATTCGTTCGAGGACGAACATTATTTTAAGTTGGGAAGAATGTAATAACCATTTTTTAATAAAGGGTTAATTGGTAATTTCACCAATAATTATTATAGTTATGAAGAGTAATAAAAAGAAGTGGGCTAAACCTAGATTTTTCAGCTTCTCACGCTTTAGTTATAGAAAGGAGTAAAATATTAGAGCAGTTCATTCGTTAATTCAGGAGAAGAAAATAAAATGCAGCAATGAGGGAAAACATTTTTGGGAGTTCATAGACGGATACTAAACCTTTCTACCACTATTTTGATGATAATTGTAGATATTGAACTTCTTGTTATTGTGTGTTCTTGCTAGCTTAAACCTCAACCTATGTAGTTGAGCATTCTTCTGTCTAAAGAAGCACTGAAACTATCTTTTTCTTTAAAAGAAAGCTAAGTATTGAAAGTTAAAGCCATTGTTGGCTATGAATAGATGTAGCAAACAGAACTAGTGCAGCAACCAAAATTCCTATTTTCGTTTAAGATTATTTATGCGTGGTTTGGATGTTTGGGAATACAATGCTAATTTATGGTGCAAAAAATTCACTAATTAAGTTTGGTTACTGATGTAGAGATATTCTGTTATCCTAAATCCATGGTTAAGGCCTGAGATATTAAGGGGTAATGCTAAGCTTTAAAGTTAGGGATATTGAGACTTGGTCCCGACTAACATAATTAATATTGTTGATCAATCTTTTTGAATAGATTAGGGTTATTGGGGGATGTTTGGTTGGTGTTCTACATGTGCAGGGTTGTGGAACTTGTCATAAGTGAGGTAACTGAGACTTTAAGCTTTAGTACTTGCTTTGCAAACCTACTTTGAAAATGAGTTTTATCTGTATGGTTCATGAGTTGGGACAAGGATGTGCTTGATAAAATACTAAATATTCTTTTATAAGTTAAATGTGGCGTGATATTGGATATCCTTCCTCATTATCATGATATAGTTACTAGGAGCATACATGGCTGCCGTAAAGTGTTTGGGGCATACCTATGTTGATGTAACATGTTAGGGGCCTTGTACATGTTGTCATAGTATACTTTGAGGCATTATATATGTTGTCGTGGATTTGGTAGGGTGCGAGGACAATCTCTTTTACTGCCGTTTATGACAAGTTTTGAGTGTGGATTGAGTTTGAGACTTTTATGGTCCTATATGAACAATTGGTTGGACTTATTGATCATTATATTATGAAATATATTCTTGTGCATATCATTATGTGTTTTTTGTATAGATGTATTTCCTAACACTTGTTCCAGGGGTATTTAGGTAGCAAGTTGAGGATCTTACTATGTTATATTTACATATAGCTCATTCCTTACCTGCATTTCTATGCAGATACTATAGTAGAGGGTGAGACTAGTGGTTGACGAGCTCTTTCACATGGACTCTGCTGTTGATGTGTACCTTCGCATTGTTCGTAGAGGCTACTATTTCAACTTTATCTAATTATAGTTATGACTTCTTTTCTTGGGGTTTGCATACCCGAGAGTTTAACTCATCTAACTCTAATAGATTCTCCATGGTCTTATTATGGGAATGGGCTAAAGACATATTAGTTAAGTGATGTTTTCTTTTCATAAATCGATATACGATTTTTCTTGGATAGTGATTTCATTTTGATGAGTATTGATGAGTTTTAAAGTTCCACATGTCTTATCTTTGTGCTTAAATGATTTGGTAAGTGTATGGATATTTGGTACGCCCGACAAGTGGTGTTAGCGGGTGTCATTCACATCTAGCGGGTGTTTCGGGATGTTACTTTAGGTCACTTTCTTTTGTAAATGAGTTTCTAGAAGTATTTCTTGATGATCATCCTAACATTCTTTCCGAAAGAAAAATAGACTTTAGTATTGACCTTCTCCGAGATACACAACCTATCTCTATTCCTCTTTGCCGTATGGCCCCAGTGAAACTTAAGGAAATAAAGGAATTATTAAAGGACTTATTGGATAAGTGTGTCATCCGATTGAGTATTTCTCCATGGGGTACTCTAGTTTTGTTTTTCCAAAAAAAAGATGGTCCATTTTATATGTGTATTAAATACCAGCAATCGAACAAGGTTACAGTAAAGAATAAGTATCCTATCCTGATAATCGGTTAATTGTTTGATAAAATTCAAGGTTCGAGTTTCTTCTCAAAGATTGATCTTTGGTAGGGCTATCTTCAATTGAGGATAAGGGAATGCAATATTCGAAAAATGGCTTTCTGAACTAGGTATGGTCATTATCGGTTTGTGATAATGTCATTAAGATTGGCTAATGCTCAAGTCCCTTCTATGTATTTGATGACTATAGTGTTTAAACAATATATTGATATGTTTGTGAATTTTTTATTGATGTTATCTTAATTTATTCTCGGAGTGAGAATGAGTATGCTGATCATTTAAGGATTGTCTTGCAAATCCTCAAGGACCGAGATTTGTTTGCAAAGTTTAGTAATTGTGAATTTTGGTTGAGTTTCATTGATTTCCTTAGATATATTGATCCCGGTATGTGTATTGAGGTATATCCTATGAAGACAAAGGCGGTTAAGAATTGGCCTAAACCTCTTCCTCTTGGGATATTCATAGTTTCTTGGGATTTTCATAGTTTCTTGGGATTGGCTGGTTTTTATAAAAGGTTCGTGGAGGGTTTCTCTTCAATCATCTCTTCATTGACTACGTTGACCCAAAAGAAGGTGAAACTGCTATGGTCAGAATCTTATGATAAGAGTTTCCAAGAGTTGAAGGATAGACTCAATTTTGCCCATTTTTTTATATTACCGAAAAGATCGGATGGCTTTGTTGTTTATTAAGATGCTTCACAGATTGATCTTGGTTGTATTTTGATGCAACATGGGAAAGTCAACCCTTCTACTTTGAGGCAATTGAAAATGTATGATAAGAATTATCCAACTCATGATTTTGAGCTAGTGGAGGTTGTGTTTGCCTTAAAGATCTAGAGATAATACTTGTATGGTGTCCATGTGGATGTCAAGGGAGATGACTTGAACCTTTGAAGAACTATGACATGAGCATCCCCTATCACCCGGGCAAAGCAAATGTGGTGGCCAATGCCCTTAGTCGATTTTCGATGAGAAGTACGGCCCGTATTAAAGATAGAAATAAGAAGTTTGTTCATTATGTTCATACGCTAGCTCGACTAGGTGTTCTATTGCTTGATTCCGGTGAGCGCGGTGTGATTGTTCCTAATGGGTTGTAATCATCTTTTGTGTTTGATGTGAAGGCTAAGCAAGATCTCGATCCTGTTTTGGTTGATTTGAAGAAGTCAGTTTCTAAAATAGTCATTGAAGCTTTCTCCCCAATGGGAGATGGTATACTTCGATATCAAGGTATGTTGTTGATGAATTGAGGGAATTATTTTTATTAGAAACCGATAGTTCTTGGTATTCTATTCACCCATGAGCCATCAATATGTACTGTGATTTATGGGATGTTTATTGTTGGAATGGGATCAAGGAAGATATTATGAAATTGTGGCTAGGTATCCTAATTGTCAACAGGTGAAAGTTAAACATTAAAAGTCGGGGGGGGGGGGGGGGGGGGAGGGGGGGAGGGGGGAGGGAGGGTGTTTTTCCCAAGACATTGGTGTTCCTACTTAGAGATGAAATAATTTAAATATGAATTTTATTACTAGTTTACCCTGCATATGGCGGAGACACAATTTGAGTTGGGTCATCATGGAAAGTAGGATGAAGTCAACTCAGTTCATTCCCGGAAGGACTTCTTATTCAGTGGAAGATTATGCTAAGTTGTATATCTGAGAGATGGTTAGGTTGCACATGGTGCTCCTATCAATTATATCCGATCATGGTACCAATAAACTTTGTAATTTTGGAAGTCAATCCAAAAAAAGTCTTGGTACGCGAATCAAGATTAGTACGAACTTTCATCCTCAAACAAATGGACAAGTCCAGCGTACTATTAAAACTTTCGAAGATATGTTAAGAGCTTGTGTAATTGTCTTCAAGGGTTATTGGGATTATCATTTGCCATTGATTGAAATCCCTTATAATAATAGTTCTCATTCGAGTATTTTTATGGCTCTATTTGAGGCGTTTTATGGTAGAAGTTGTAGGTCTTCTATTGGTTGATTCATAAGTGGTGAGGTTGCCTTTATAGGGCCTTAGTTCGTGCATGAGGCTACATAAAAGGTTTGGCTTATTCAGATTGAAAATGACTCAAAGTCTACAAAAGTCCTATGCCAATGTTAAAAAAAGGGATCTCGAGTTTGATGTTGATGATTAGATTTAATTAAAAATTTCACCCATGAAGGGTGTGATTATATTTGATAAGAAAACGAAGATAAGTCCCCATTACGTGGGTCCTTATAAAATTTTGAGGTGGATAGGAAAGGTGGCTTATGAATTAGGTTTTCCTTCCTATTTATGATTGGTACAACTGGTATTCCATGTGTCGTTATTGGAGAAATGTATTCGTGATTTGATGTCGATTGTTTCATTGGAAAATCTTTCTGTAAAGGAAATTCTTTAATATGTAGAAGTTGTGGTTGAGATCTTGAATCATCAAGTTGGGAAGTTGAGAAATAAAGAAGTGGCATCCGTGAAAGTTTTATGGAGAAATCAATTGGTTGAGTATCTACTTTGGGGTACGAGGCCGATATGATTTCCCGGTATAATCGTCTCTTTCCCTCCACTCCTACTCTAGCTCTGAGGTATTAAAATTTATCATGATTCGTTCTTTCAGATTCATGTGTTTTAGTCATTCTCATTTTTTCATATGCATGCATATTTTACGAAAAGATGTTTTCAAAGTATGTTTTAGCTTAGAGTTGATTTTCTCCTTGACCTTATGCATTTGATTGGATTTCCATTCATGTTGGTTTATCAAATATTTTTCCATACTCTTTTCATGCTATCTTAAGTCCCATTTGAGGACAAATGTTCCAAAGGTGGGTTATTGTATAACCTCGGAAAATTGAAAGTTGACTTGGAAAGAAAAAGACATCCTTTGGGCTACTAATTGTATCCTAGGAGTCCCATTTACAGTTTGTAGAAGGTTCTATGGGTCGTCGATGGCACTCGTAGGATTTGAGTTGTGCTTTAGGAAACTTGAAGTCCCAGTCAAATATTGATCTACGAGATGAGCTGTAGAATAGGAGGTTCATCTAGAGTTGATCCAAACTTAGTGTAATTTTGGGCTTAAAGTTGAGGTTTCCAGATGGGGTCCACATACCATAGAAAGGTCAACAGCCCATAGAAAGGGTTTCGTGGAAAGTAGGTTGAATTTTGACTCCTGGAAACTTGACATATGGTTGACTAGTACAGTTCGTAGGGAGTTTTGAGGTCCGTAGGTCGGGACCATAGATTTCTCTGATGGTTTTTACTTAAGGGTATTTTGGTCATTTCCTACCTACCCAACCCATATATTATGTCGTTTTGGACCTAAAACTACCCCTATACCTATTTTTACTCTGCAAACCTAACCCATTCCCTCCCATTCACTCAAACTCACAAAAATCTCTCAAGTCTTCTTCTCTAAATTCAAACAAAGACTCCAAGGTGAAGAACTAAGGTTATAAGGGCTTCAAGGATTTTCTCTTGTGTCGTTAGGTCTTTGATCATCAAAGGTATGAGATAATTCACCAATGGGTCCTTTTCCTCCATTGGGTCCCAAAAGAACTTCAATCTCCAATTCAATTTCACCCAATTCAATCGGGGTTTATTGTGTCAAACTCTAGGGTCCTTTTTATTATGATTTAATTGATTTTATTATGTATTATTATGCATGATTTAACCTAGTTACATTATTTATAAGTGATTTCATATACACCCATTCCACCTATGAACGCTGAAGTATAATCATGGATTGATAATGGATTTGATGCATGTTTTATGAAAAAATGCATTTATGATTTAAGGATGCTTTTAAGTTAAGTATCTATGATCTGTGAAAGATTTTTTCTTAATTTGTAAGTAAATCATGATTATAAATGCTTAGGAATGTAAGTGCCTTTATGAACAAGTTTATGAAATCATGATTTTTGAAGGAGGCTCTCTTATACGATTTTATAATTTGGATTGGTATTTGGAATATTGCCTTTCCTAATGTTAAGGTTGATAATTGACTTTATCTATTCCATTGGGATTTTACAGCACCAAGAGAAATTTTTTCACGACCCAAGGGTACACCCTAGACGTAACAAGGCACATAGAACCCCGAAAGACACCATGTAATCCACTTAGCATATCATAACATAAAGCAATAGAATAATAAGAGTAAAAACACTTACATGTCCAAAAAACTTTATAAAGGAGAGAGGAAGTCCAGACTTGTCTCAATTATCCATCTATTACAATACTTGAGTCAAAATAAGGTCACAACCCCCAAACAACACAATTGGAAAGTAAAAAATACAAGAATGAAACTAAAATGATAGTATCTGTCCTCGAATCATGAGGACTCACCATGAGCAAGGAGAAATTAACAAATCCAAGCTCTAGCCACAATGGGGACCACCTTGAGAACTGGAGCCTACACTTGGGAAAAATGTAGGAAAATATGGGTTAGTACAAAAATGCACTAAGTATGATAGCCACACACAAAATCATGAAAACATGCTAAAAGGGACATTTTAGTTGAATGCATGTCATTTACTAGTTTAAAGCACCATTTTGAAGATAATGGAAAAATATGAGTCATAAGCATAATAAACTCATAGATCATCATATCGTAATAGGAACATACCATAAATACCCTCAAAGCATACTTGTGCAATGCATGAATAAGATCCCATAATCCCACCCACACTAAATAAAGCTTCTTGAGTAACTATAGTTTATATTTCATATTCTTGTTCATACTATCATTAAGGGAGATTATCCTTAACCGACATAGACCATGTGAGCTTACCATGGAATATGGTGTCTACCCAACACCAAAAAGGGGTTGTCCTACTTGCCTAAGGTAGAACCATACTCTTAGCTTAGGTGGATCCACTAGCTAAAGACCTATGTGGGCACATAGTTATGGGATAAGGAGATTTCTACTAGAAACCCGAACTCAACTAAGGTATAAGGTTTCTATCTCATGAGATACATACTTTGGGAACCGGGACTCAACTAAGGTAGAAGGAACCCATTTGGAAAGCCTGATTCAACTTGTGTAAAAACTTTCATTGGGAAGTCAAACTCAACATCGCATAAGCTTCAATCTCATATGCTTATCCACTCGGTGCTAAGCATTAATTCCCATTGATTACATATTAAGTCTTAAATTAAGTGCATATTGATGAGTCCACGATTTGGACTCATTTAGGGCTTTATTTGAATATATTTAGTGTCCTCAAAGGTATATTTTGTACCAATAACTGATGTAAATCCTTGAATTTTAAGTATTTGGATAGAGGAACAAAAGATGGACACTATTGAGCAAAAAGGAACTAGGCAGCTGAAAAGACGAAGAAAAGAAGGCATGAGGCCTAACCCATTGGGCTAGTCGCCGAACGGCCTTGGCCTCCCCTAATGTTCTAATGTGCCAAGCCCTGAAGGATAAAATTTAGTCGGTGAGAGAAAGGAGCAGTCGGTGAGTCACCAAACGGTTCCGCGATGCAGTGCCATATCACCCAAAGTTACAGAACCTGAAGATGCTGAAGGCAAAAGCAAAATGGCGATGAAAATGACCAAAGGGCGGATCACCGATTAGGTCAGTGATCCCAACTTACTGCGCCGACTGAACTTCCGCAACACATTTTTTGACAACTATAAATACTTGTTTAAATTTTTAGCTTAGTATCGAATATTGTATTGAAACATATTATTTTTCAGTTTTTGAAGTTGAAAACTTAGAACTGAATAGAGAGACAATATTTCTGTAGATTTGAAGATTTGAAGATTTCCATTTCTAACAAATTCGAAGTGGGTGTTGAAGATTCATCATCTTAGACCTTTGTAAAGACAATATCAATCGTATCCAGTTGATGGAAACACAACTCGGTAACGATTTTAACCTTTCTACTATGTCTAGCTAAAACCCTAATTCTTGGGGTGTGATTATGTGATTATACGTTGATTTAACTGTTGGGTATTGTTAATTGATAGTTTATTTACTTTTTAAAAGTGATTTCATTCAGTAACTGTGGTTGAATTTAATGGGTTGTAGTTGCAAATACAATCTTAACTTCGTGTTTTTGGCTTGCTCGAGATAGAGGTTTTAAAACCAAAATTACTGAATCGATGGTCTGTAGGTATTGGGTTGTCATGGGTTCAGCTCGATAGAGTGAATCCTAAACCCTTTTCCACACATTCAGCTCGAGAGAGTGAATGGACTAAAGTGAAGGTTATGCTTTATTGCTGCTTATTGGTGTTCGAGAGAAACCAATTTGATTCGGGGTAAATTGTTCGAGAGAAAGTTTACCCCAACTAAAGTCTAGCTTATTCATCAATTTACAGTTGTTTACGATTAGTTACAATTACCCGGTTGTTTACCTTAGCCCATAATCCTATCACATTCCACGAATCCCGTCTCCATATTCATATTTTCGTGTTATTTACTGTTTTAGTTGATAATACAAACAGAACCCCCTTGATATTTGACACTCGTGTCACCCTTAACTTTAATTATGCTTTTATTCGTAAATGTTTTTAGCTATGATTGACTTGAGCATATTTATGATTTTCTATTGATTCTTGAGTACGAACCACTCCATTGGGACTCGGCCCCAACTCACTAGTTTGGTTATATTACTATTAAATGATCGATGATGCTTAGTATTGGATGAAGTGTCTTTGATAGCATTCTTATCAAAATGGCACCGCTACCGGGGAGTGGTGTTACTTGAGAATTTTTAGTTAAGTTAAAAAAATTTCTTGTTAGTTATAGTTCTACTTACTTAATTTTTAGTTTAGTTTGGCTTGTTTGTATGTTACAACAGAAAGTATGAGTGTGAACGACAGCAATGGCATCCAAGTACGCCATCAAGATGACATCGGAAACCTCAACGATGTCAACGAACCTCGTGCTAATGACCTTCATCTCATGGGAGGCATTAGTGCCATTCACTTGCCTCCGACTGAAAGAAATGCGGTGTTCCACATCACGAGTACTATGTTGCAACTAAAAGGGCTTTTTCAGTGGTTTGGCTCATTAGGATCCTCATGAGCACAGTAGAAACTTCGTGGATGTATGCGGACCATTCTTCTTCAAGAATATCTCCATAGAATCGGTCCGGTTGAGGTTGTTCCTGTTCTCTTTGATGGGAGAAGTGTGCAAGTGGCTGGATGAATTACCAGGTGAATAAATCACTTCGTGGAAGGAGTTGGTTATTGCATTTAAATGTGCAATTTTTCCCTCCTTCAAAGATGATGACTCTTCGGGATAGCATTCAGAGCTTCAAGTATCTAGAAGGCAAGCCAATTAATGAAACTTGGCTGCGATTCAAAAAGTTGGTGCTTCAATGCCCAACCCATGGCTTGCCTGATAACATGTTGCTGCATTATTTTTATCGGAGTCTTGACTCGGTATATAAGGGTATTGTTGACCAACTTTCTCTGAGAAGTTTGATGCAGCAACCTTATGTGATAGCTGCTCAGCTCTTAGATGGCATGACTACCATAAATAAAGTGTGGTATACCCGGGAAAACAAGGTCTCCCCTCTAACGTTAAAACTAACGAAAGAGCAGATGGAGAAAGACCAAGAGAGGGACCAGAACATGGCCAAGATCGTGACACAACTTGACATTTTATCTAAAAATGTCATGTGAGCTGGTGCTCGAAGTGTCAATGTCGTGGGTGTCGGGTGTGCTAATCCGGATGAGTCCAAATTTAAGGCCTTGTATAATGAAGAGGTGAATTTAATAGCCAATTAAAGCGGTGGTTATCGTTCAAACTACTCGAGGCAGGGTGGTAACCAAGGTTGAAATAGGAATGAAGGTTAGAAAGATCGAGATCGTGAATGGAGGGACCGTAATCCAAATTGGAAGGATGGGGAGAAGGATAGGTAGGTGCCTCTCCACAAGCACCAAAAGCCAAAGGATCCGGAAGGTGGTCGGTCTGAGGATATGCTTTCTCGTATCCTCAACGAAGTTGAGGGGTTAGACAAGATCTTAAAAGAGTTGAAAGAAGACGTGTCGACCCTTAACCAAACCTTCACCTCCCATTCAGTGTCGATCAAGCAGTTGGAGACCCAAATGGGTCATATCTCGTCTCATCTAAACTCGAGACAACAAAGGGGGTTGCCTAGTGACACTATGGTCAACCCCAAGAATGAGGTTTGAATGTGGATTTGTGTCGTGCCACAACGTTAACTAAGGCGCTGTTTGGGAGGCAACACAAGACCCTTTATTGCTTTAATTTTGTTTTAGTAAATAATAGTGTGTTGATTGTGCAGGTTAAAATGTGGAAAGTGATTGAAAAATACAGGTTGGCGAGATAATGGTCTAGTCGGTGGATCACCGAAGAGGTCGGTGATCCCGACCCAGACCTTCATTGTACTCAAGACAATTTTACATTGGAGTGTGTAAAACTCGGCGAGCCCAGGAATTTATTGGCGAGTCGCTGACCAGGTCGGTGATTGCGACCTGTACCGCCGTTTAGACCCTAACCTTAACTGGAGGTCCTGTAAAACTCGATGAGGTAAGTGACCACTCGGAGTGTCACCGAGTGGATCGGCGAGCACGACTAACGTCGCCGACTGGGTGAGAACTGGATGGTTTTAAGGTCAAAGGTACAAAAGTTTCAAATTCGTTCACTTTCCCTCACTCTCTTACCTTCCCAAACTCACACCCGCACTCTATTTTATATATTTCTTACCTTTTAGAGTATTTTAGTACTTGATTTGTGCTCAGATTTGGGATTACTTCCCCTCCTAGCATTTCATACTTCTTAATCAGCATAAAAGGTTTGTTTTCCAAACCCTGAGTTTAATTTCATAATCTTGTACTCATATGCAAATGATCTTGACGTGTTGTCTTGTGTTGGGCCTCTCTGATAGGATTAGAATGTTGAATGCCTATTTTAATTTGATAATATTTCCCGTACTGGTGTGATTGTTGAAATCCCGTATTCTTTTGCGTTGAATGATTTAAATTTTTTTGTGGGGTTGTGCTTGCATGTTGTTTAGTTTTGTTGGGTGAAGTATGACACTATAAAAAAAACCCAAAATGCCAACAGATTTTACTAATAACTTAAGTTGGTTAGTATTCTACTAACAAATTACCAACATATTTCTAACTGAAATATATTTTAAAACTTAACAACAAAATTCTAACAGATTACCAACCAAAATATTACTAACTAAGTATTTTAGTTGGTAAATACGGCGGGGAAAAATGGTGCCAAATTTAGCAACATTCTATCAATGGATTACCAACTGAAATATTACTAACGCACACCTTTTGTTGGTAATAATACCAACGAAGTATATATCGGTTGGTAAATATGACAAAAAAATTGTTTATATAATTTATTAACATATTACCAATGAATTACTAACCAAACATTTACCAACGACAAGATTGTGTTGCTAAATTTACCAACCAAATATAAATGTGTGGGTAAATTAGTAACGAAATATAATTTGTTGGTAAACTTGCCAACCAATATCCAATTAGTTGGAAATTTTGCCGACGAATAAAGATTGTAGTTAGTAAATTACTAACATCATTAAAATAGTTGGTAATATACCAACTGATTATTAATCCATTGGTAAAATTTACGAACATATTAATTATTAGTATTTTCGTGTTATTTACTGTTTTAGTGGATAATACAAACAAAAACCCCTTGATATTTGACACTTGTGTCACCCCAAACTTGAATTATGCTTTTATTCGTAAATGTTTTTAGCAATGATTGACTTGAGCATATTTATGCTTTTCTATTAATTCTTGAGTACGAACCACTCCCTTGGGACTCGACCCCAACTTACTAGTTAGGTTATATTACTATTGAATGATCGCTGATGTTTAGTATTGGATGAAGTGTCTTTGATAGCGTTCTTATCACATATTCATGAAAGAATTTCTTGACACTCAATCCAACATAATTCATACGATAGCTCATAGATTCAATAGGTGAGAATAGTCTTTCAACCCTAAAATCATTATATTGTGAGAAAACCTTTCACATCAAATCATATTCATACATAAGTGTGTACATGAGGATAATCATCCAAAAACACGACAACTAGATCATAATCATATTCACTTTACTCTCAAAGTATTCTAAAAGAATATAAATAAACCTCATCATCATGCATAATTCACATACTTTGCCCTTCAAATACCATAGATCACATTCAATCAACACATTTAGAATTACTACATTAGACATGGATAATAACATGATTCAATTACTACAAGTACTATAAGCATAATCTCATATTACTCTTCTTTCTACTATTCACCCACAACACAAGGTCATAAGTTGGGAATATGGGGATTTCATGTATTATTGGGAGATTTCATCATAAAACGACAAAAAATTATTAATTCCATCGTAATATAAGGTAATTAAATCAATAGAATCATTTTTTAAAGGAATACATGACTTGGAGTCAAAACCTAGCTTTTGGGGAATTTCTATCTTTGAAATTGAGGTTTTGAAGGGACTCCATGGATGAAAACTATCCGTGGATGAAGGACTACCATACCTTAGCTTTGAACTCCAATGAAATTGAGTGGAAAAGCTTGCTCTTTCAAATCCTAGCTTTAACTTTCTTCTTCTTCTTCCTTGGAATTCTAGAGAGAGAGTTTTGGGGAAAAGTTGGTTTTGATTTGGGATTTCGGAATTATGAGGAAGATGACTTAATTTGGGGGTCTTAAAACAATATATAGTTAGTCTAATTTAGTGTAAAACGACGTCACTTAGTATTAAATAAAAATTGAAAACCCCAAAGTACCCTTTAACTAACTCACAAAAACTGTTTAGGTCACCACCCACGCACCCCTCACAGACGGACCGTGGTTGGACCCACGACCCGTACTAGTGAAGCGTGAGTCGGAGTTCTAGGGACTGATTTTGTAGGCTCGACCTATGGCCCCTAACCCATGAGTCATGGCGGGGGGGCTACGGGGAGTGAGTGGCCCCTCGTGGGGCATTTCCAGGGCACATGTGCCCTCCTTAAGGACCCATGGTTGGTCCTTGGGGTCGTACCTTGACATTCTAACATGAAACACTATATTTTTAGGTACAGGGAGGTACATTTACTACTCTAACTCTCATGTTAAGCTCTAGTTTAGCCTACTAGTTTTCGGAGTGTTACAATATCTCCCCCTTGGGAACATTCATCCTCGAATGACGATGTAGACACTTTACAGAATTAAAGACTCAAAACTAGCAACCCAATATGCATGAAACATCAAAATAATGCACAATTCAAAGGAGGAAACTTCAACTCCATCTATAACATAATCAATACAACCCAAGGAAGTAGGAACTACATCTAACAACCCATTATGCATGAAACTCAATATTTCACATATTCATAGGAGGAACTACCTTCTCCAACTAAAATCATGCTCAACAAAAAATCATGGAGCCAATATGCAATTACTCTCAAAATCATACTAAAGCATGTTCATAAACTCATCTCATGAAGTCAAATAGGCAACTCATAGTAAATGCACAACAACATGAGGAACATAAATCATGAAAACTCATTTTCTTACTAAACGTGAATTTCTCAAGAACATGCACAACATAAGGAAATCGTGGAAACACACATGACTTCCAAAACACTAAAACTCAAGGGGAATTACTTACCTCCATCTTGAATATGAGTAGAAGGAAAGATGTGAAGGTATCGGGACTTCATATTGGCCTCAACCTCACAAGTACCACCATCCACTAAATGATTTATCCATAAAACCTTCACAGAGGCAACTTCCTTGTTTCTCAACCTCTTGACTTGCCGGTCTAGAATTTCAACCAGCACCTCTTCATAAGCAAGATTCTCTTTAATCTATAAGCTCTACAAGGGGACTATGGTTAATGGGTCTCCAACACATTTCTTCAACATTGAGACATGGAACACCGGATGTACCAATGCCAACTTATTTGGCAAGTTTAACTCATATGCAACCTTGCCCAAACGCTTCAAAATCTCATAAGGACCCACAAACCGAGGACTAGGTTACCCTTTTTTTCCAAATCTCATAGCACCCTTCATGGGTGAAATTTTCAAATAAACCCAATCATGGACATCAAATTCTAAATCTCTTCTTCTAACATCGGTATAGGACTTTTGTTGACTTTGGGCCGTTCTCAACCTTTCTCTAATTACCCGAATCTTTTCTATTACTTCATACACAACTTCTGAGTCTAGGAGAGAAACTTCCCTACTGCAAACAATCCTATAGGAGACCTACAACTCCTACCATAGAGAGCCTCAAAGGGTGTCATCTCAATACTTGAAAGGTAATTCTTATTATAGTCAAACTCAACTAACGACATATGGTCATCCCAATTGCCTTTAAAATATATCACGCATGCCCTCAAAATGTCCTCTAAATTCTGAATGGTGCGTTCGGCTTGACCATCCGTTTGAGGGAGAAAAGTTGTACTAAGCTTCACCTTAGTACCTAGGCCCTTTAGGAAGGACTTCCCAAACTGTGAAGTAAATTGGGGATCTCGATCCAAAATGATAGACAAGGTAACTCCATGTAATCTTACTATCTCATTCAAATACAATTTAGCATATTCTTCCGCCAAGTAGAACACATTGACAGGAATGAAATGAGTAGACTTAGTCATTCAGTCCACTATTACCCATATCGAGTCATGTTGCTGCCTAGTACGTGGCAAGCCTACAATAAAATCCATGTTCACATCTTCCCACTTCCAAGTAGGAATAGGAATATCTTGTGACAAGCCTCCCGGTCTTTAGTGCTCAACCTTAACTTGTTGACAATTAGGACATTTAGCCACAAATTCCGCAATGTTCTTTTTCATCCCATTCCACCAATAGACTTCCCGTAGGTCATGGTACATTTTTGTCACTCCCGGATGAATAGAATATCGATAACTATGAGCTTCTTCTAAAATTTTCTCCTCAAACCATGAACATCCGTAACACATAACCGACCTTGGTACCTAAGCATTCCATCTCCCCTTTGGGAGAAAGCCTCAATGGACTTCTTGAGTACCGACTCTTTCAACTCAACTAATATAGGATCAAGGCTTTGCTTAGTCTTCACATTCATCAAAAAGGAAGATTCAGACCCATTATGAAAAATGACACCACCCTTGGCGGAATCCACTAGTTGAACACCTAGCCGAGCCAACCTATGCACATCACGAACCAACTCATTTTTTTCATCATCAACATGAGCCACACTACATATGGACAATCTACTTAGTGCATCCGCTACCACATTAGCTCTGCCGGGGTGATAAAAGGACACTTATGTCATAATTCTTCAATAACTCTAACCACCTTCGTTTTGAAGATTCAAGTCCTTTTGACTAAACACATATTGAAGAGTTTTATGATCGGTGAAAACATCCACATGGACCCCATACAAATAATGCCTCCATAATTTCAAGGCAAATACAACCGCCGCTAATTCAAGATCACGGGTAGGATAATTATTGTCATGGATTTTGAGTTGCCTTGAAGCATAGGCAATCACCTTACCATTTTGCATAAGCACACTTCCCAACGCAACTCTAGAGGAATCACAATACACCACAGAACCATTTGTACCCTTCGGTAAGGTCAACACCGGAGCGGAAGTAAGTCTATTTTTCAATTCTTGGAAACTTTTCTCACAAGCTTCCGACCACTCAAACTTAGCCTTCTTTTGAGTCAAAGCCATCAATGGAGAAGAAATAGAGCTAAACCCTCCTCAACAAACCTTCTATAGTAACCGTCCAAACCCAAAACGTTTCTAATGTCGGAAGGAGTTAGAGTTCTAGGCCAGCTCTTGACTGCATCCATCTTCTTAGGATCCACCTCAATACCCCTGTTTGACACAATATGACCAAGGAAAGCTACGGACCTTAACCAAAATTCACACTTGCTAAACTTTGCAAAAAGTTGTTGGTCCTTAAGAACTTGCAACCCATTTCTCAAATGGTCCACATGTTCATTGTCACTCCTCAAATAGATCAAGATATTATCGAAAAACATAATCATAAACATGTCTAGGTATTACCTAAATACTCTATTCATCAAATCCATAAATGTCATCGGGACATTTCTCAACTGATGTGCCGTAAAATCATGGCAGATTTGATGATTAATAACTATGAACTAATACTGGAATTAAGTGAAATTGTGGATTATTTGATGGGTTTGTTAAATGTGTAGGCAGAATATGGGTTGTATAGAAAAGTGGAAAAAGAAGCAGAACTGATGTTGACCAAGTGAAGTTCATGGCCAATTTCACGGACCGTGAACTTCATTACGGTCCCTGGTTAAGCTCATGAAAGTGAGGCAGTACTGGGCATTGAGAAGATGAATAGCAGGAATAACCAAGTAAAAAACACGAAGGGTTCTATGGGTTGTAGTCCTCATCACGGACCGTGGTACCTGCCATGAAGCTGAACCAGTGTGACATCAAGGAAAAGTTGAAAGAAGGTTGAAACCCCAAGTGAAGACCATGGGCGACTTCACGGGCCGTGGTCCTCACTACGGACCGTGGTAGCTCTCGTGGTGCATTTTCCAGTGAAGGAATTGAAGACCAATCTTTGGGAAAGTTGAAGGAAAGATCACGGAGCGCTTCACAGCCCGTTAAGCCCTCTACGAATTATAGAAATAGCCGTAGAGCCATTCAACATTTCAGTACTAGTTCAACTAGGACTCATTTTAAACATTCTATTTTGAATTACTTTAGGTCGTTTACGGATTATTATTCATTATCTGACATTTCACGACGAAGAACACATCATTACTCTTAGCTTTTGATTTTTGGATTTTTGATTATTGCTATCGATCGGAAATTCGAATTCAGACTATCAGATTATCAAAGTGATTGTTGATTTACTAATTAATTTCGTAAGTCTTTCTCAATATGTTTCATCCCTAAATACTGATTGTTTACGTTAAAGCATGAGTAGCTAAATACCACGACTGGGTTGTCGGATCCATGACAAAGTTCTATTTACGAATCCGTAAAATGAGTAAAGGGCCGTCTGTGCTTACATTCTGTAGTTTTTAGGTTTCTATATCATTGTCATCTAGTGAGTACACGCATTAGATGATCATGTATCTGGTATTTGTTCGATAGAAAAATACCAGTTAGGAAAAAGGCTGAACTAAATTATCCAATTAGAGTTAAAGCTTGAGTTCGAGATAAAAAATCTTTAAGTCCATATCATTTTAAGTGAGGGTCAATATTAGTAACACTCTAGCGTCGAGAGAAAATGAGTGATAATTATCTGATATGGCTGAGAAGTGTCAGATAAATTTAACTCGCAATGAGTTTGTAAACATTGATTTTCCTGATGCTCAATTACGGAAGAACACTTGAACTCACATTATGGTGAACACAATCCTGGTTTCTCTTAATTAACTGAATCAACATTACAACGAAATAGTTTGTTAGTTGCTAATCTAGATTTTGACTACAAATTTGGTAATTATAACATTTTCACCAAACCCAATTTATTTTCCGTTGTTATTTGTTTATGAGATAATAACAACATACGAATAAATGCGATAGTGAAACCTTATCTGTAAAGAAATTCTCTGTGGGATCGACCTCAACTCTAGTTTAGTTCTGTAAATTGACATCGACCGTTTAAACTTCCTATTTGAAGTGTAAGTTTGGACGTATCAAATATTGGCACCACTGCCGGGGAATTTCATATCAAAAGTGTTTTACTAGCTTTTATTTGATTTGTAGTTATATTTCCTAATTTTACGTTTTATTTTGTGTTTGTGTCTCTTTCAGGTGAGTTCGATTATGCATGCCCAACACTAGAAGTAAAGGAGTCCTATTGCAACCTTACGATCATGAATTTTAGTGAACTATTCGAAAGATGGTTAATGCACAAGAACTAGAGGATCAGAGGCTTAGAGGCACAAACTGGGCTTAGAAGCTGAAATTGATGCTAGAAAACTGTTGGAATCAATCAACCTAGGCCAGGTGGCCAGAAAAATGTTGGAATCAATCAACCTAGGGCAGTAGATTATAACAAAGGGTTGGAAGGATTAGTCCCTCCCAAGCGCCAACCAATAGCCCCAAGGGGTAGAGCTTAGCATCCAGCACATATGATGTATGAAGAAGATGATGCTAACTTGGATGGAGCTGGAGCCACTGGAGCTATAGTGTTACCAGCACTACCTCCAGGTGTTAAGTTCACCATCACCAGCACTATGATACAAATGTTAAACCTGAAAGGTATGTTTAGGGGTGCAGCTGGTGATGATGCAAATCAGCACCTAATGAATTTTTTGGCAATCTGTAAGTCACAAGAAATTCCTAGAGTCAACTAAACAGCAATGAGGTTGAGGTTGTTCCCAGTGTCCCTTACTAGAGGGGCAACAAACTGGCTGAATGAGATGCCAGATGATTCCATCAGAACTAGGACCGAGCTAAATAAAGCTTTCTTGGAGAGATTCTTCCCAGAATCAAAAGAGCTGCAGATGAAAGATGAGATTAGCACACACAAGCAATTACCAGGACAAGCAATGCATAATACTTGGTGGAGGTTCAGCCAAAAACTTAAGAAATGCCCAACCATGATCTTACCGAAAGGCATCTTAAACAGGCCTTTTATAGGTCTCTGAATTATGTTACTAAACATGTTGTTGATGCAATTTATGGAGGCTCATTTAGGAAAAAGTCATTTGCGGAGAGCATGCAGCTATTGGATGAGGTCTCAAAGAACAACAGAGCATGGTACACTAGAGATGCAGAGGTAGGAGAGCTTGGGTATACATTTGAGCTTTCATCTAAACAGAGGAAGAGAAAAGAAGAAAGGGACCAAGACATGGCACATATAAGGACTCAAATAGATCTGTTCACAAAGCACATTGTCGCCAAGTCTCAAAAGGTGAATGTTGTGGGACAGAAAAATAGGTATGAGGATTGGGATCTTGACCTTGATGAGGAAGGTAACTACTTGGGGAACCAATGGGGTTTCCGGAATTATAACTTTGGAAATCAGGGTTATAATTTTGGAAACGCAGGTCGGAACTATGCTAGGGATGGTCAGTATGATAGGCCATCAAATAGAGATCAAGGAAATTGGCAAAATATAGATGGGTATAGGAATGATCGCAGTGGTGTTTATGTGCCCCCAAGCAATAGAGACCGGGCAGGTGGTAGTTCCAGCGGATCTAAGCTGGAAGATATGATGGCTAAAGTACTCCAGAAGGTTGAATCAACTGATGCAGGGGTAAAAGAAATGAGAGGTGATTTTTTAAGCATGAGTCAGTTCATGGACTCTCACACCACCTCCATTAAACAAATTGAGCAGCAGTTGGGGCAACTCTCAGCCTCACTGAATCAGAGGAAGTATGGCCATTCAGAATCCCAAGACGGACGAGCACTGCATGACCATTGCCACCAGGAGTGGTAAAGTTCTTACTGACCCTATTTCTACATGTACCAAACATGAACAGGTCTTGGATCAAGCTAGAAGAGAGGAGAATGAAGTTGAAAAGGTAGATTATTTAGAGGATCCTCAGCTCAAAGCACAACCCATAAGAGGAAAGGAGAAAGAGGTCGAGGAAAACCTGCCTTTACAGTAAATTCCTAGACCACCTCCTCCTTTCCCTCACAGGCTCAAAAAGAAACCTGAATATGGGAAGTTTACAAAGTTCATCACCATGTTAAAGCAACTTTCAGTAAACATACCACTAGTGGAAGCCCTGGAACAGATGCCATGATATGCCAAGTTCATGAAGGACTTGGTTACAAAGAAGAGAGTTGTAAGTCTTCATTTTACTAACAATATTCATCATTGCAACGCCATTCCTACCAGATCTCTGGTTCAGAAGAAGAAAGAACTAGGTGCATTCACTATCCCATGCACCATTGGGTCAATTAAGTTTGCAAAAGCTTTATGTGATCTAGGAGCCAGCATCAACTTGATGCCATTAGCCATCTACAAGAAATTGGGATTAGGAGTTCCAAGACCCACAACAATGAGGTTGATGATGACTGATAGGTCAGTTAAGTGTCCAGTGGGAGTCCTATGTGATGTACTTTTAAAGGTGGACACCTTCATCTTCCCATCTGATTTCGTGATCTTGGATTGCGAAGTGGACTTTGAGGTTCCCATCATTTTGGGAAGACCCTTTTTGGCCACATGAAGAGCTTTCGTGGATGTTGAAAGAGGAGAGTTGAAGTTCAGACTCAACAAGGATGAGGTAAAGTTCAATATTTGCAGGTCAAGAAAGCAACCCAATGATATGAATGTGGTAACTGCAATAGAGGTGGTTGCTAATGAAGACATGAGGGTACCCATAAAAGAGAGGATGGCTGTTGAAACCTTAGGAGCAGTTTTGATGAACTTTGATGCTAACTTCCGGTCTGACTATGTAGAGACCATGAATGCTTTGCAGAGTATGGGAGCACACACATATGCTCCAAACAAATTGGACATGGACTTGAAAAATAGGCCAATCCCTCCAGCAATACCATCTATCGAGGAGCCACCAGTGCTAGAACTGAAACAGTTACCTAGTCACCTCAGGTATGTATTTTTGGGTTCTAATAACACTTTACCTGTGATCTTGGCTGCATATTTAAATAAAGAGCAGGTGAAGGAGGTGATCACGGTGTTGAGAAGGTACAAAAGGGTCATTGGGTGGACCATTGCTGATATAATTGGAATACCTCCAAGTATATGCACCCATAAGATTCAGCTTGAGGAGGATTGCTGCCCAAGCATTGAACACCAGCGGAGGCTAAACCCACCTATGCAAGAGGTGGTTAAGAAAGAGATAATCAAGTGGTTAGATGTTGGGGTGGTTTATCCCATTTGTGACAGTCACTAGGTCAACCCAGTGCAATATGTGCCTAAAAAGGGCGGTATGACTGTGGTTGCAAATGCCAAAAATGAATTAGTCCCACAAACACCAGTCACTGGATGGTGAGTGTGTATAGACTATAGGAAACTCAACAAGTGGACTTTGAGGGATCATTTCCCTATGCCTTTCATGGACCAGATGCTTGATAGGTTGGCAGGTAAAGGGTGGTATTGTTTCTTAGATGGATACTCTGGCTACAACCAGATATCAATTGCTCCTGAAGATCAGGAAAAGACCACCTTCATATGTCCCTATGGCATCTTTGCGTTTAAACGCATGCCATTTGGACTGTGTAACGCACTAGCAACATTACAAAGGTGTATGATGTCCATTTTCTCTAACATAGTGGAAGACACTTTAGAGGTATTTATGGACGATTTTTCTGTAGTGGGTGATACTTTCGATGATTGTTTGTTGAATCTTAGGAGGCCTTTACATAGATGTGAGGAGACCAACCTGGTGCTGAATTGGGAGAAGTGCCATTTCATGGTAAATGAGGGCATAGCTCTTGGACACAAGGTATCACAGAAAGGGATCGATGTCGACAGGACCAAGATTGAAGTGATTGAAAATTTACCTCCGCTAATCTGTGTGAAGGGTGTTCGAAGCTTCCTAGGACATGCCAGATTCTATAGGCGTTTCGGCAAGGACTTCTCCAAAATTGCACACCCTATGTGCAAGCTTTTGGAGAAGGAGGTGAAATTTGTCTTTGATGAGGCATGTCTCAAAGCTTTTGAGTGCCTAAAAGAAAAGCTTATTTAAATACAAGTGATTATTGGCCCAGACTGGGCGGATCCATTTGAGGTGATGTGTGATGCTAGCAGTACTGCGTTAAGAGTTGTGTTGGGACAGAAGAACAACAAGATGTTCCATCCGATTTACTATGCTAGTAAGTCACTAAATAGGGCTCAGTTTTTGAATGTCTCATTATCAGAAATTAATGTTGCATTTCCAGATTTTCATGTCACATTATTGAGCTATCCAGTTTACTTCAGTTATGTTAGAATTTTCACATATTTAGTTGGGAGTAGACTTTATACCGAGTTGGACTAGGGTCAGTCACTCTCAAGTCCCAGAACTACGTCTCCTCATGGGTTTATAAGTCCCCTCTGTGGACATCAATTTAATGATCACGCCAGTCATGCCTCTATACCTCTGGCAGGGTATATTGGGTCCTCTTGATGAGGCGTTTACATCGGATTCCACGTGTAGCTCACGTGGTTTTATGTCGATTATTAGTAGCTCCCACAGTCAGATTCTAGTGCATTAACCAAGTTATCAGTTATAGTTCAGTATTCAGTTTCAGCATGTTATAAACTTGGTCATTGCATTCAATTAGTTCATCTTCAGTATTATCAGTATAGTATCATGTTCAGATTATATTATTGCTTTACCGTTTTGTTCGGTTATATATTTTATTCTACTTTATTCTATCCTGTATGATATCCATCTTTCAAGTATTAACACATACTCTGCGCTACATCTTCTCGTGATGTAGGTTCAGCTCCTCAGCATTCAAATCACATAAAGATCGGTTGTAGATCTCTAGTTCAGTAGCATTAGTGGTGAGTCATCATTCTTCGAGGACGATTGGCATGATTATCTTTCTACTTTAGTCTTTAGTTTCAGTCTTTGCTAGATTTAGGTGGGGCATGTCCCAGCATCTCTAGTCAGTTAGAGGCTTTATGTCAGACATAGTTAGATTCAGTTTTATCTTTGGAGTTGATATTTCAGTTGTCATTGAACTCACAGATTATTTTATTCAGATAGTAATGGGTATTCCCTATCATTTCAATTTTATGATAATTTAAACTTCCGCACAATACTTTCTTAATTCAGTTATCTCTAATTATGCTTATGATATGCAAATAGGGTTATCTTGGAGTCATTCGTGATCCTAGGTCTAGTGTACACATCCTGGGGGTAGCTTTCTGGTGTGACAAACCTGGTATTAGAGCACAAAGTTTAAGAGTCCTAGGATGTTTGAAAAGCCGCACTAAGTAAAGTCTTTTTTTATGGATGTGAACTGCACCACATCTAAAGAAAGGGAGGCTACACAGTGATTTAGGAAAAATTCACTATCTTTGTTATTCTTATCGTGTGTTGGTATGATCTCCTTTCTAATACATTGTTATGCGCTTAAGATCATGTCTCCTCATAGAGATTACGCATATAACGCATGCTCCCAATGCTAACGTAGTTCCTCTAGTTCCAAACCATGAGGTTTCGAACTGAAAGTTTCGAAATGTGATTCAGCTTTTGGCTCAGAGTATGACGAACCAGAACAATCAGCAGGTTCCAATTCCTACAAATAAAAATGGTGGATCAGTGGCAGCTAGGGTTCGAGATTTTGTAAGAATGAATTCGCCTGAATTTGTAGGATCACAAGTTGGTGAGGACCCACAAAACTTCATTGATGATGTTAAGAAAATCTTTAGAGTGATGCAAGTGATTGGTAATGGTAGGGTTGAGTTGGCATCCTACCAGCTTAAGGATGTGGCTCACATATGGCTCACTCTGTAGTAACATAACAGGGGTACTCTTTCCTTTGTAAATGTTCCTTATATAGAAGTTAACTTCGATGTTAGTCTAGAAAGTCTCTCAAAACCCTTCTCAGTCTCTACTCTAGTCGGTGACCCAGTTATAGCTAGACGGGTATACCAAAATTGTCCTGTCATAGTCTCTCAGAAAGTCACCTCAACAGATCTTGTAGAGTTAGAAATGGTATATTTGGATATCATTCTAGGCATGGATTGGTTACATTCTAGTTATGCCTCAGTCGATTGTAGAACTAGAATCGTTCGTTTTCAATTTCCAGACGAACTAATCTTAGAATAGAAGGGTAGTAGCTTAGCGCCTATGGGTCGATTCATTTCTTACCTTAAGGACAGAAAGATGATCTCTAAGGGGTATCTCTATCATCTAGTTCGGGTCAAGGATTCAAGCTTCGAAACCCCAACCAATTTATATTCCTCCTTACAGAATGGCTCTAGCTCAGCTTAACAAGTTGAAGGAGTAGTTGAAAGGCCTCCTAGATAATGGCTTCATCAGACCTAGTATTTCCCTATGGGGTGCACCAGTGTTGTTCATGAAAAAGAAAGATGGTTGTCTCAGAATGTGCATTGACTCTAGGTAGTTGAACAAAGTCACAATCAATAATAAGTACCCCATCCCCAGGATTGATGACTTGTTTGACCAACTTCAGAGTGCTAGTCATTTCTCAAAGATAACCTCAAATCCGGTTATCATCAACTCAGAGTAAGAGATAGTGACATCCCGAAAATAGCCTTAAGAACTCGGTATGGTCATTATGAATTTGTAGTTATGTCATTTGGACTAACCAATGCTCATGCAGCTTTCATGGATTTGATGAACAGAGTTTTCAAGCAATATTTGGACTTGTTCGTTATCGTCTTTATTGATGATATATTCATTTACTTTAGGAATGAGGAAGAACATGCGACTCATTTGAGGGTTGTCCTGCAAACTCTCAAAGATCGCTAGTTATTTTTTAAGTTTAGCAAATGTGAGTTTTGGTTGCAATCAGTTTTTTTCCTTGGGGATATTGTGTCTAGCAAAGGGATCTGAGTGGATTCTCAAAAAATAGAAGCAGTGAAACAATGGCCTAGACCTACCTCTCCTATAGATATCAGAAGTTTCTTGGGTTTGGCTGGTTATTATAGAAGGTTCGTGGAAGGATTTTCATCCATAGATTCTCCATTGACTAAGTTGACTCCGAAAAAAGCTAAGTTTCAGTGGTCAGATGATTGTGAGAAGAGCTTCTCAGAATTGAAGACTAGGTTGACTACAACTCCTATTTTGACTCTACTAGAAGGTTCAGACAGTTATGTTATCTTTTGTGACGCATTCAGAGTTGGCCTAGGTTGTGTGTTGATGCAGCAAGGTAAGGTTATAGATTGTTCTTCTAGACAACGTAAGGTTATAGATTGTTCTTCTAGACAACTTAAGGTGCATGAGAAGAATTATCCGACTCATGGCCTCGAGCTTGCAGCAGTGGTGTTTGCACTTAAGATTTGTAGACATTACTTGTATGGTGTTCATGTAGATGTGTTCACAGACCATAAGATCATTCAGTATGTGTTCACCCAGAAAGAGTTAAATCTTCGCCAGAGGAGATGACTTGAGTTCCTCAAGGATTTTGATATGAGTGTGACTTACAATCCTGGTAAGGCCAATGTAGTAGCAAATGCTCTTAGCGGACTATCTATGGGTAGTGTAGCACATGTTGAGGAAGAAAGGAAAAAACTAGAAAGAGATGTTCACAGGCTTGCTCGCTTGGGAGTTCTCCTTATTAGCATATCAGATGGTGGTGTAACAGTTTAGAATGGGCCAGAATCTTCATTGGTAGCGGAGGTTAAGGAAAAGAAAGACAGTGATTTGATATTTCTTCAACTAAAGGGTGTAGTTCATTAGCAGAGAATTGAGGTTTTCTCCCGGGGGGATGGTGTGCTTCGTTATCAGGGTCCAGTATGTGCTCCTAAGGTGGGTGAATTGAGACAGCAGATTCTTGCAGAAGACCATAACTCCATGTATTCTATTCATTCAGGCACTACTAAGATGTACCGTAATCTGCGGAAAGTCTTTTGGTGGAATGGTATGAAGAGGGATATAGCTGATTTTGTGGCTAAGTGCCCAAATTGCCACCAAGTGAAGGTAGAACATCAGAACCAGTAGCTATGACTCAAGAGATCAACATTCATACTTAGAAGTGGGAAGTGATCGACATGGACTTCATTACAGGTTTACCTCGTACTCACAGAGAGCATGACTCCATTTGTGCGATAGTTGACAGAGTTTCTAAGTCTGCGCACTGTTGGGTTGTTAAGACGACAGATTCGGCGGAGGACTATGCCAAGCGTTACATTAATGAGATAGTTAGGTTGCATGGGGTTCCTTTGTCTATAATCTCAGATACAGGTCATCAGTTTACCTCATATTTTTGGAAGTCTTTTCAGAAAGGTCTCGGTACTCAGGTTAATCTTAGCACAACATTTCATCCACAAACGGATTGTCATGCGGATCGTACCATTCAGACCTTAGAGGACATGTTGAGAGCTTGCGTGATTGATTTCAAGGGTAGTTGGGATGATCACCTTCGTCTTATAGAGTTTGCCTACAATAATAGTTACCATTACAGCATTCAGATGGCCACTTATGAGGCATTGTATGGGCGTAGATGTAGATATGTAGTTTGTTGGTTTGAAGTAGGTGAAGCAGCCTTGATAGGACCAGATTCGGTTCATGATGCCATGGGAAAAGTTCAACTTATTAGAGATAGACTTAAGACAGCCCAGAGTCGCCAGAAGTCCTATGCAGATATAAAGAAAAGGGACTCGGAGTTCCAAATTGATGATTGGGTGTTTCTAAAAGTGTCTCCTATGAAAGGGGTGATGAGATTTGGCAAGAAAGGGAAGCTCAGTCCTAGATATGTAGGCCCTTACAAGATCTTGAAAAGAGTTGGTAAAGTGTTTTATGAGTTAGAGTTGCCAGCAGAACTACCAGCAGTGCATCCAGTTTTTCACAATTCCTTGTTGAAGAAATATGTAGGTGAGCCAACATTTATTGTACCTTTAGAAAGTGTGGATGTGAAGGATAGTCTGACTTATGAAGAGGTACCTGTTGAGATTCTTGATCATCAGGTTCGAAGGTTGAGAAACAGAGAAGTTGCATCAGTTAAGGTGTTGTAGAGGAGTTAGTCCGTAGAGGGAGTTACTTGGGAAGCAAAAGAAGCCATGAAAGCCAAGTATCCTCATCTCTTTCCTTCCTATTCCATTCCATCTTGAGGTAATAGTTCCTCTTCAGTTTTTCAGTCATTCATACGTAGCTTCAGTCTTAGTATCTTGTTCCTTCAATTTATACTTGCATTTTCAGCATATTTGCATGTTCTTAGAACTTAGTTCAATCAGATTTCAGTTTCTAGTACTTAGTGGTAGGGTTTGCAGCTCTTTCCCTCCATATTCAGCTAGTTTAATCTTCATTCGAGGATGAATGTTCCCAAGGAGGAGATAATGTAACACCCCGTATGCTAGAAAGAATAGATTGCAGAAAAATCAAAAGTTGTAGGTGCCACCAACTGCACCACCTAAGGACCGTAGGGTGACCAACAGACTGTAGGTAGGGTCCGTGGTTGGCCACTTGCAGCTCCCTTCCCAGAACCCTAGGAAAATCCAGCTAAGTCCACAACCACGCTAGGACCTACGGACCGTAGGTGGGACCACAGTCTGTGGACCAGGTTCCGTGGTTCAGACTCCCCAGAACCTCAGGAAAATACAGCTAGGTCCAAAACCATGCCAGGACCTACGGACCGTAGGTGGGACCATGATCTGTGGACCAGGTCTGTAGTCTAGAACCCCAGAACCACGCCAGGACCTATTGATTGTATGTGGGACCATGGTTCGTGGACCAGGTCCTTGGTTCAAGACCCCAGATCCCAGTCTCTGAAGCCAATCGACGAATGATCAAGATGGACCAGAGGTGGGACCACGGTCCATGGACTAGGTTTGTCGATTGGCCCCGGCAACTTTTAAGTCAGGGTCATTTTGGTATTTTCCCTATAAGTTGGACCCCTAAACTATGTCGTTTAACCCCTAACCTAGGTAGTTTTGGTCAGTTTTAACCTAGTAACTTAATTAGAACTTACCCAAGTCAACTCATTCTCCAAAATTCATCCAAGTATAACGAGAAAAGGGAGAAAGAGTCGACCAACCCTCTCCAAGAACGCAGTAAGGTTTCCTCTAATTCCAACCCTGAAATCGAAAGATTTCTCCGTGAAATTTGTCATCAGGTATGTGGGATTTCACTATTACCTTTCACCCATTAGGTCCCTAGAATTCAGTCAGATTCTTGATTCCCTTCATATTATCTAGACCTAGGGTTTCTAGAATTTCAGCAGATTACTATAATTTAGTTATTTTAACGTTCTTAATCAGATTATACTGTCATAGTATTATTTTATCCTATATTCTTGCATAAACTCAGAACCCTAGTTATGTAGTTCTTTTAGTTCATGATTTACATTAGCTATGACAGATAAACATATATACATGCCTCCATTTTTTATTTTCTAATTATCAGAAATTAATGTTGCATTTTCACATTTGTATGTCAGATTATTGAGTTATCCAGTTTACTTCAGTTATGTTATATTTTTCACATATTCAGTTGGGAGTAGACTTTATACCGAGTTGGACTAGGGTCAATCACCTTTAAGTCCAAGAACTACGTGCCCCCGTAGGTTTATAAGTCCCCTCTGTGGGCATCAATTTAGTGATCACGCCAGTCATGCCTCTATACCCCTAGCAGGATATCTTGGGTCCTCACGGTGGGGCGTATACATCGGACTCCACGTTTAGCTCACGTGGTTTTATGTCGGTTATTAGTAACTCCCACAGTCAGATTCTAGTGCATTCCCAAAGTTATAAGTTACAGTTCAGTATTCAGTTTCAGCATGTTATAAACTTGGTCATTGCATTTAGTTAGTTCATGTTCAGTATTTTGAGTATAGTATCATGTTCAGATTATATCATTGTTTTACCGCTTTGTTCAGTTATATGTTTTATTCAAATTCATTTTATCATGCATGCTCAGTACCTTTCAAGTATAGATCGATTCTCGATCTCCAGTTCAGCAGCAACAGTGGTGAGTCCTTATTCTTCAAGGATGATTGACATGATTATCTTTCTACTTTCAGTCTTAAGTTTAAGTTTTTGATAGATTTAGTTAGGGCATGTCACAACATCTCTAGTTAGCTAGAGGCTTTATTTTAGACATAGTTAGATTCTGTTTTAGCTTCTGAGTTGATATTTTATTTGTCATTGAAATCACAGATTATTTTATTCATAGAGTAATGGGTATTCCCCATCATTTCAGTTTTATGATGATTTTAGCTTCCGTACAGTATTTTCTTAATTCAGTTATCTTTAATTATGCTTATGATATGCCTGCAGGGTTAGCTTGGGGTCACTCGTGATTCTAGGTCCCATGTTTACTCCTTGGGAGTAGCTTCAGGAAGTGACAAATGAGGAGATACAAAGAGTGATCTTAATGGTTTCGTTGAGGGTTTAAGACCACCCAACTATTCTATATAAAGTGCATTGCATGGAACGTCAGGGGTTTGAATAGAGGGGATCAACAAGTCTAATTTAAGAACTTTTGGAGAAGCAATAAAGTAGCGTTATCCAAAAAAATGTTGGAAAATGGAAAATGATGGACAATTATGTTGTAGATCCTAGAGGCAGGATATGAATTTTATGGGATCCATCTAAAGTGAAGTTCATAAAAAATTTGTTCATGGATATGTCACATTTAAACATGATATAGGGTTCTTCCTTATAGGGGTGTATGAATTGCACACTATAGCTAAGAGGAAACATCTATATATGGGATAGACTGAGTCAAAGAACCAGTGCGGTAAGTGAACCACTAGTAATCATGGGTGACTTCAACTCAATACTACATGGTGATGATAGATTTAGTGGCAATGATGTGGTTGAAGGGGACGTATCTGATTTTAATTATTTTGTGTAGACTGAAAATATGATTGAAATTAAGTGTTTAAGTAGGAGGTATACTTGGTCTAATGGGAACATACGTAGCAAAATAGATTGGATTCTGATTAACTCTATATGGTTATAGTGGTGGGATCATACTCAAAGTCTTATCATAGACTTCTATCAGATCACTAACCTGTGAGTTTTACTTTTGTTGTAGCAGAGTAGTGGTCCTAGACCATTAAAATTCATTAATAATTGATCATCATGGTTTGGTTGATGTTGTGAGAGAGGGATGGTAGGGAATGACATATCCCACAATGAGGGGTTTATAGCAGAATTTGAAAAGGGTGAAGATGAAGATCTAGAGTTTAAATACTAAAGAGTTCAAAGGGGTGGATCTGAGGGTACAATAGGCAAGGAAACATCTAATAAATGTACAGGAACACATGAGAGATCCTATAACAGCTAACAAGCTAGCACACGATGAGAAAGAATGTAAAGTAGAACTTGAAAATGGCTAGCTATTGAAGTGAGAATTCTGATGCGAAGGTCTAGAGTATCGTGGCCAAAGTTAGGTGAGACTAACACTTCTTATTTCAATGCATGCCTCAAGTCTTGACAAGGTCAAATTCATATAAAATAATTGAAGAGTCTATAATGGTGTTTTGTTGACTCCTCCTAGTTGGGTACATGAGGAAATTATGAAGTTCTATCATAAGTTATTAGGTACTACATCACCCACTCTACCTAAAATGTATATCAATGTAATGGGTGGGGTAAATGTATTATCAAGGGACCATTAAATGTAGCTCATTAGACTAGGGTAGAAGGGGAAGATTTCAATGGTGGAGAAGATATACTTTTGGGGGAATGATTACTCGAATATGCAGGGTTGTTGGGGTGCCCTTAGGAGAGTTTAGACTACATAGCTCAACTTATCATTGTGCACGTGGATGTGACAGGGATAAAGGGTCGAACACTCTACATGGGCCTACTTTCACTACTGTCGAGTGACATAGGAGGGATGAGTTGATTATGGATGTTACCACATGAGAATGGTTTCCGAGCTTCAACTTGGGAAATTTGTATTAGGTGGAATGAAAATACCCTCTGAATGATCATGAAAAAGCCATCTTGGGGTTGAGGCCTAATTTTGATGAGCCCATTGAGGATGATAAACCCACAAATTATGATAAGTTACGCACACGTGCAGATGTAGATATGGATACCGATGATGATGTGGAGTAGCCTTTAGCATTGGAAGACGTTGGAGGTGATGATGCCTTGGAGGATTTACAAGTGAAGTCCTCCACCCTAATTATGTTTTTAGTTTTGCTAATTTTGCAACACTGGGACAGTGCTATGCTTTTAAGTTTGGGGTGGGGTGGATAGTGTCCTGTGTAAATAAGTGGCTGTTTTTTATTGTCAGTTTTAGTTTGGTTTCCTTGGAGTTTGTTTTTGGTTCTTTGACCAAATATAGTCATTTTGAACCGTACAACAAAAAAATTATTTATAGGATCAAGTCAGTAGTCATAATTGAGTGACATTTCCATATGATTGATGGATGAGGACCGTCTTAAGAATAAATTTCATCAATGTGTCTGTTAGGTCAAGGTGTTTGTACTAAAGTTAAAACATAGATGTTCGGTAAGTTATGAAAGCATGAGAAGTAAGTTTAGATACACGTGGGATCTTGTGTTGACTCTAAATGCAACTTATGTGTAAAATGAACTCTTGCATTTGTCAAACTTGTAAATCGATAAAAATCCCACTTGATTTGAGCATGTGGCATTGTGTGATAAGGTTTTTGTATTCCATGCTACATCATGATGTCTAGAACTTGCATGGTGTGTGTGAAGCAAAATGCAAGTATTAATCTGTTTAGAATATGACAATAGGCCTTCCTTGATTGTCTTGTTAATTATAGCCCACTCATATTTTTTTTTCTAGTCAACCCTTTTGAGCTTGTAGCATATCATTGGTAGCCATATTTTTGCCTAAACCCTTTTGTTGAATCCCTATTTTTTTACCTTGATTCCTTGAGCACCGTCACATAGACTTGATATGATTGTTGATGCAGAAGAAAGGGGATGGTTGAGTGTAAAAATGTAGTCAATGATTAGCTACAAACCAATGAAAAGTCCCTCTTTGAAATAATGTGACATGATTTATTTTTTATATATATGTGTAAGAAGTGTTCTTGATGAGATGAAATTGCTAGTGAATATGTATTGAGGAGAGGGCTAAATATAATGGGAAGAAAATAATGGTTAATGAAGTATTAAAGTGAAAAGTTCTTAGGGAAGTGCAAGTTACTATTATATAGCTTCCAGACCCGTCCCTTAGCCCACATTACAACCCCTAAATTCCTATTTGATTTTAGGCGAGCATACTGAATTAGTAGAGAGTCACACCAAGGGAAAGCGTATGGTTCTTTATGTGTAGCATGTGAATTCGTTTGTGAAGAGTGAGTTTATTCCTATATGTAATCCCTTTATTGAGATACATTATATGAAAATGAGTGAAATTTGGGCAATTCTCTTATGGTGAAGGCACATGTTTAATGATAGATAAGTGATTACTAAGAAATGCTAAATGATTACTAAGAGATGTTAAATGAAAATCTGTTCTTGATTTTGCAAAAATTTGTCGAGTCGATGCTTGAGTTCATAAGGGTTCACTGTATTTTTCCATAAATCAATGAAAAAATTACACCATGATGGCTGCGAAAAGATAATACCGTTGTTAGTTGTATAGCTGAGGTACAAATGTTGTTGTTTGCCGAGTCTCAAGTTGAGGTCTTGTGTGTGAAGATGTGGATTGTTTGGTAACGAACTAAGCATAAGTGTGGGATGATGATTTTGGGATTATTTATATGCTTAAATGCCAAGTAAAACCCATGTTTTAGCTAAATTTCGAGAACAAATTCCATTATGATTTATAGTTGTTTGAATTGTGTTTATGCATTTTTACTAACCAATGTGATTGGGTGTGTGTAGGCTGAAAAACACGTGAAATAGGCACAAATGTGAAGAGCTGAAGCGAAAGTGTGGAAGCAAATTATGCAAGCTGAGAATGAGAAAAACAAGGGAACAAGATAACAGAATCTATCTCTGTAATGACTCCGTGTCGCGGAGCTGGGAATTTAATTTCAGCGCGTGAGATTTTTTGAACCAGAGGAGTCTGTAATGACTCTGTGTCAAGGAGAAGGCCAAGTTAAAAGATAAGCAGATCTGTAGTGGCACCGTGTCGTGGACCTACAAGCGAGAATTTCGTCGGGTTTTATCAGCCTAAAAATAGACTCCTTTTTATTATTTTGAGGTATACTTTTTCTAATATTTTTGGAGGACAAGACTTGGACGACTTTTCTCTTGAAATATTTAAGTTCATTTCTACTCTTTTTCATCTTTCAAATTCTTATATGATTATTAAATATTCAAACATTGTGAATCGAATTATTAGTAGCTAAGTCCCTTTATTCTAGGGATGTCGCTACGAATAATTGTTTAATTATTTAATTGATGGATGAAGTTTGGTTATCACTCAAAAATTACTATAGTCTTCTTGAATTACTATTTTGATGTTTGATCACCATCAGAATAAACTTATTGTCTTTTCTTGAACTTAGAAGAGGAATAGAGAGATAGAATGTTGAATACAAGGAGAACGATCTTTCTTTGTGCAAAACATTGATTGATTTGTATCAAAGATAGGGATATACCTATTTACCATGCTTGGTTATGACTCAAGAAGATATCTTACTGCTCCATTGTTGATTCAATTTATCGCCGCTCAGCGATGTAGTTAGATTGCTAATTGCGGTAGGTGATTAGAGGTCGGTAGATCCTAATCATAATCTTTACCTTGTAAATAAGTATTTGATAAGCATTGGGAATCTATTGAATAAATACTATGCATGAATTCTTGCTTAACATGTAGACCTGCAATTTCCCAAGTCATTGTTATAATTTCAAGCGAAATTGAATCATTGCTAGTAATTAGTACTTTAAAATTTGAAATTCTTATTGCAAAATTCCATTTGAACTCTATGGGCACGCTTGAATCAAGTTGTTGTTAATAGCGATCTTGGATATAAAATGATCGTAAGTCTTTTGGGTTTGATGATCCGGCTCTTAAGAGTTACTTATGTGACCACGTACACTTGTGTATGCATTGGAAGCAACACTCTCCACCCCTTAACATATAACTATAATTCGTAATTAAGTAAACTATAGCTAGTGATTTCTCATTAGGCCCAAATTACTAGAGTCGTTTTTTAAAGTGTCCCTTAACCATATACTCTAGAGCATTTATTTCTATAACATTTAAGATTGCAACCTTTTAAAGTGTAATAAATATATATATCCAAGTGGATATTATACAATGAAATTGTTCAATGAAAGGACATTTCAAATTGAACTTCTAATTTTTGTAGTTACATTTTCTATTACTAATTACAACATCCCTACTATTATGCAAATTGAGCATGTATTTCTCCGGCTATATTTTCTACTAGTTCAGGACAAGTGCTTTGCACGTGAGTCCGACGAAAATATTATGCGTGGTAGGAGTTATATTAAAATTACATTGTGATGAATTTTACAAATGATTTAACGAAAAAATATAAAATGAAATAAATGAACAATCAACCTATATAAATAACTTCTTTATTGTAAAATGTAAATGCCAAATGATTAGATATTTCGATAACCTGCAAAACTTGGACAACAAAATTTAATGTGATAAATAATTTTACCATTTTATGTTATTAGGTCGAAACCTGCAATATGTTAGTTTGTTAGTTGTCTAAGATGTTGAAAAAGAAAGAAGCTGACGAATGGAACATGTCAAAGGAATAGGTTCAATGAAGTTGATTGACGTATCTACAACAAGTGTTGATGAGGAGGAAACTGACGATTGGAACATGTCAAAGGAACAGGTCCAACGAAGTTGACTGACGAGTTTACAACACAGTTGTAGAATTAGAGTCGCACTAAGATTAGACTTCTTATATCTATTAGGATTATATTACGATTAGGATTAGATTACGACTAGAACTATATTATGACTAGGATTAGATTATTTATAATTATTATAGTAGTAATAGGTATTGTAGTAGGACTCTAAGTATAGTTAACTTAGGACTCTACAATTCTCTCCCTATGTAAGGAGTTTGTAACTCAACATTATTTTCATCAATACAATCCTTGATTTCTCTAATCCTAGACGTAAGATTTCTACATAAGAAAGGGACAATACACACATAACATACCTTCTCAATTTGTACCAAAGATTGAATTATCATATGTACATGTAAGAAGTATATATGTTGTCTCCATACTACATTCACTTGACATAGTCTGTTATTCTCCTTTTAATGAACAAACAATTACAATAGTTTGGTCATGGTTATTTTTCACACTTCTTATCATATTTTAATTTTTTTATCCTTTTTTTTCTTGTACTTCATTATTATTTTCCCCTAACATTATACTATTATGTATTCTTTGCCTTAATTCTTGTCTTTCCTTTTCGTTTATGTTCCCTCCCTTATATTTTTATTGTTTTCTTTCGTACTTCCACATTTTCATTCATAAAAAGAAAATAAATAAAAGGATTATATATCTACAAACACAGAATAATTAAAAAGTGAGTTTACTTTCACTTTCTATTGTAATTTATAAATATGTAAAATATGTTTTAAAGAAGTTAAAAATATTCTATTTGAATTCATGAAATGACAAAAATAATTAGATAATTTAGCCTTCGTATTCCGAATAGTGATTGATAAGTAAACATGCATACACATTTCAAGATAGTGAATACATGTGAAAATGCTTTCTTGTCAAAATTTCAAACAATTAATATGAAATGTTGATTTAAGGAAATAGAAGCAACATACTTTTTTTATTGAACTTACTTATCAAAGAGAGCATGGAAAAATAATTCTTGAGTGGCTTGACTCCCTCCTTGCATTCACTGTTTCACAAGTTATGCTAATCAAATAATCCATGAACATCCCCATATATATAATTGTTAACAATTACATTGAAGTTGGCAATAATAATGTGAAATAAGTGTATCAAGATAACTCTTCAGTTTTGAAATGCTTGGACTTCCGCTAACAACATACTCAAGCTATTTCATCCATCTTAATGACTTTATATCTTCCATTATATCTTTATTACATAATATAATGCACATTTAAGTACATTAAAACTTCTCCCATTTATATGTAGTTTAGTATTTAGTATTTAGTTATTAGAATTTTTTACTTTTTTTGTACATAAAAAAAATATTTAAATGAAGGACAAAATGGTAATCCAACTTTGAGGTTAAGAGCTTCCCACTTATAATAATATATAATGATGATGATGATTAATCCATTTGTCCCAATTTATGAAAGCCTTTAGTGTTGGGGCAGGAAGGGTTTGAATATATTTGAAGGTTTTGAGGCGTATTACGAACCTAAGATCGAGGTAAGACCCTTATTTTATCGACTTTAGCTTTTATAAGCAGCAAATAGCAATTTGCGACGGAAATACATATCTTTTATCGTATTGTCGTGGTATCTTTTATTTAGTGTGTTGATTATGATCCTACCTTGTTGTAGTATCGAGGGGGTTATGAGTAAAAGTCATTAGGCCACGTGAATTCAGAGAAAAAGGTATGTTAAGGCTATTCTCTTCTTACGGCATGTTGCCTTAAAGCTTAGGAGTAATGTAATAGAGTTGTTATCGTTGTTATACTTGTAGCCATTATTGTTGATTGTTGGCTGCTCGAGTTGATATAATTCTCCCTTGTCGGGATTCTTATTCAGTTAGTAGCGTCCCTATGTTGGACACGACTTAAAAGGCTATTTGTATAGGTTTCTTATAACTAAATTGCTCGCTTTTAGCGATTGGATTGTTATTGTTGCCCTTGGGGCTATTGTGGTTAGCTGCAGGAATGTGATATATGCCTAGAAGGGCTATGTTCTGCCTGTAGGGCTATATGGATGCCTAAAAGGGCTATGAGTTGCCTACGGGGCCATATTGATGCCTAGAAGGGCTATGAGTTGCCTATAGGGCTATATTGACGCCTAAGAAGGCCATGTGCTTCCTACAGGGCCATGTTGTTGCCTAAGAGGGCTATGAGTTGTGTATAAGCTATGTTGATACCTAAGAGAGCTATTTGCTGCCTAAGGGGCTACATTAATGCCAAAAAGGGCTATGTGACTTCCTACGGGGCTAGGGGACTACCGATAGGGGTATATAGGTTTATTGGCACCTTCCGGGCTTATGGGGGTGTGAGTAGGTGGTATTACGTGCTGTTTGTACCTGCCGAGCTTATGGGAGCTTGGTTAGGTTGTTGTTCTATTATTTTTTATAAGTGTAGATTTAAGAGCAGGTCAGTACACCTATTTTATCCTTGATTTACTTATCAGATTATACCAGTATATCAGAATACCTCATCATAGTCTATTGCCTTTCATACTCTGTACATTATTTTGTACTGACGCCGCATTGCCTTGGGGGCGCTGCATTCATGCATGCAGGTCCTGACAGACGACCGAGTAGACCTCCTCAGCAGCAGGATTGACTTTTATCCGATTGGCTAGCCCCTTTCCTCCAGAGCTGCCAGAGTTGGGAGGTTTGTTACCTTTTGTTGTATATATATTTATGGGTAGGCTGGGGCCCTGTCCCACTATTCTTTACTACTCTTAGAGGCTTGCAGACTAGTGTGTGGGGTGTATAGCTACGTTATGGCCATACTGGCCTATGTTGTTGATTTGCTGAAGTTTGTGAG
>JAJOOS010000328.1:0-60634 GCA_029582725.1 Solanum chiquidenum
ACAAATCTAAAATCGACACGATTCCATCAAGAACTCAACAATCCCATCAAATCCCAAGAACGAAAGCCAATTTGAAGAACACAATTCAAGATTTATCAAACTTTCAACTTTCTAGAACGAATTTCGCTGAACTAAACATTATTGACACTTGGGTGATTGAACCCAACGCTATGAAAGTCTCACGTACCTCTTTAGGGATCAACCCTTGGCAAAACGACTTTGATTAAGCAAAAAATCTACAAGAACGCCTTGACTTTTCTCCTCTTTTCTCCTCTTGAGTTCTTTCAAAGCCCTTGCGAAATTCTCAATTGCGTAAACTGAACTAACTCAGTCTAGACTCCAAATAATTTACTAAAAATGGATTTAATGAATTGGATAATGAAAAGACCAAAATACCCCTTTAAAATCCGGTTTTGACTTTTCTTATCTAGACTGCCCGACTTCAAATGGGCATATCTCCCTCATTCTAACTCGAAATTGATCAAACTCAGTGGTGTTGGAAAGATAATCTAAACATCTTTCCTACGGGTTCTTGTAGCACCCCTAACTCATCCTGAATTAGAGTTATGATCGTTTGAAGTTGACCCAAAATTCACCCTTAGCTTAATTTTGTCAAACTTTCCAATTTTAATTATTTCCAAAAATGGTTTGTTTTAAATTTTAAGTCTTTCTAATAGCGGGGTGTTACACAATAATTTTTCTTATATTTTTGATTAAATCATGAATTATTTCTTTTATATCTAAGTATGTAAATTTACAACATCATAATCAAAGACATAAGTCATATTATATTTTTGGTCCATACAAAGTTAATGAAAGGGACAATTAATAGATAAAGTTTGTTGTATAATTAGTTGGTGCATAAAATGTGATAATATCTAAATTGATGATTTTCACTTATTCCTAAAGTAGATTTTATTTTTATTTGTCACTTTTTACATATCAAGAAAGGAGGATAATTTTTTTTCATTTTTTACCCTTAGCATTAAATACATATTTTTCAAATCATTTTTTAAGACATCATTTAATAGGGAAAAGTTTGGTAAAATACCTATATGAATAATTATTTTCTTAATGGGTGTGTCAAGTCAAAGTGTGACAAGTAAAAGTGAACGGAGGGAGTATTAACTTGAAATACTTGACTTAATATACAATCAAGTAATGCCAGCAGAATAATAAATAGGGATAGTTGAAACTTCTTTCTTTGTTGACCACTCTATTTAGCTTATTTTATATTTCACGTAAAAATTAATAGTTAACTAATTAATCTTACTGATTTTATTGGAATTGATGAGACATTACCAACAGTGGTTTTTGAATAAATAAAAATTGTTCACAAAATTTAGTTATAAAGAGAATATATCACAAAAGGAAAATTAGTCACGTACCATATTATATATTAGAAGTAAATGTTTCATATGTTTAATTGCTCAATTAAAACAAATTATAATTTGAGTATCTAAATGAATTATGTTGATAAGTTTGAGGGGCCATAGAGGTATTAACCAAAAAAATTGATAAATAATTATGTTCCTTTTATTTCTTCCGTATCTTGAAAATCCAAATTTCTTATGAAGATCTAAAAACTAGGCCGACGAATCCTCTATAAATACCGAAGGCACATTTTATTTCTAAATACTTTGAACATCACTTCACCCAGGTTAGTTTCATTAGTGCTTCATTAACTGCAAAAATTCACTCATCTATTGTGTATATATACACATTCAAATCTCTCTATAATTATTGTGTTAGAGATAACAGTTGGTAGGAAAGTTTTATTGCGACAACTAATTTTTTTCTCATTTTTTGCAGTGATTAATTAGCTATAAAAATGGTGGCACCTGGAAATAATAACAGGGATCCAATCCTTGAGATTTGTGCTGAGTTGGGAATGTGAGGCACCATTTGAGTGAAATTGATCGTAAAATACAAGATGTAAGGTTAGGAGGTTGTAACGACCGGGTTCCATCGTTATAGAAAAGTCAACAGTGAAATTTTTTTAGGTCGGCAAATGATGAGTCCACAAATTGGACTCATTTAGGGCTATATTTTGATAGAATTAGTGTCCTCAAATGCATATTTGTCTCAATATCTGATGAAAACCCTTAAGTTTCAGGTATTTGGAGTTAGAGGGAAAGCATGGACACTACTTACCAAAAAGGAACAAAAGTAGCTGAAAGAACGAAGATATGAATGGCTGAGGATCGCCGAGTCCAGTTGGCGAGTCGACGATAAGCCTGGATATAACCTTTTCTTCCAGTGTGCTGAGCTCTGAAGGAAAAGATTAAATCGGCGGAGAAAAGGAGCAGTCGGCGTGTCGCCGAGCAGTTCCATGAAGCAGTACTATGTCGCCCAATGATCCAAACACGACGATGCTGAAGGATAGAGCAAGACAACGATGAAACCTACCAAAGGGTGGATCGCTGAGTTGATTGGCGATCTCGACTAAAGATGCCGAATGATCCGCTGCAACACAAATTTTTGAAAACTATAAATACTCGTTGAGAATTATTATTTTAGTTTCGAATTTTAGCTTTGAACAGTAATATTTGAGACTTGGCTTCTATTTTTGAGTTCTAATTTTTGGAGAGGGTTTTGAAGAACTTGAAGGTTCATAGGGTTTCAACTCCAAGGTTTTGGACTTGGGTCTTGTGGATTCTTTACTGTTGACTTGTTTTGAGACTTAAATCTTCATACCCATTTGAATGCAAACTCATTTTGGTATAAATTTCTATTTCTTTACCATGTCTATCCAAAACCCCAATTCTTGGGGTGTAATTTTGTGAATATGGGTTAGATTATCTATTCGATCTTGCTTGTTGGTGGTTTATTTGTTGTTTTGATGTGATTTAGTTTAGTATTTGTGGTGGAACTTAATGAAATTGTAGTTGCAAATACGATTTCAACTTTGTGTTTTTGGCTTCCTCGAGAGAGAGGTCGTAAAACTAAGACTACTAAATTGATGTCTGATGGAAGTGGGTCGACATAAGGTTCAGCTCGAGAGAGTGAACCCTAGTCTCATTCCCACACACTCAACTCGAGAGAGTGAGTGGGCTAAGGCGGAGGCTGTTCTTCATGCGGCAAGTAGGTGTCCGAGAGGAACCCATTTGATTCTTGGTAAGTTGCTCGAGAGAAAATTTATCCCCATTATATCTAGCCTAGTCACAAATATTCAATGAATTTACTACCAAAAGCATGTACCCTATGATTTATTCTATCCCGTATTCCTATCACATCCCAAGAATCCTATCTCCTTGATTAGTACTCTTTGCATTTTTGCTATTTTTGTTTACTTGTGAAAAACCCCCATTGATAATTGACGCTTGAGTCACTCCTTAGATTTAGCATGTTTATATTCGCAAATGTTTTTAGTGATGACTAATTAGAACTTAATTTTATTTTTCTATTAATTTTCACCACCACTCCCTTGGGACTCGACCCCAACCCTTGGTTGGGTTATTATACTATTGCACGATCATAGACACTTGTATTGGAAGTTGTGTCTTGATTATGAAAACATCAAAATGGCACCGTTGCCGGGGAGTGGTATCAGTTGAGAATTTTTAGTTTAGTACAATTTTTGTTCTTCTTAGTTGTAGTTTACTTACTTAATTTGTAGTTTTGTTTTTCTTGTTTGTATTGAAGCAAAGGAAGTGAGTATGGCAAGCAGCACTCGGGAGCTAATGGAGTTTCCTCCATTAGAGGTAATGATATTTCGGGAGCGTATCCGCACCTTCTAGCAATTGGAAGGTGAACAGATCCAGAAGTCATGGGCAAGATTTAATAGACTAATAACTCAATGCCCAACTCATGACATTCCCGACATAATCCTCCTTGACTATTTCTACAAAAGTCTTGGTCTCGAAAACATTAGGTTGGTCGACCTACTCATTTCGGGAGGCATTGCGAAACAACCATATGTGATAGCAGCCTAAGTGCTTAATCAAATGGCTGAAATGAACCAAGATGTAGAAAAAGACTTCATGTTGGCCTCCTTAATGACTCAGATGGATGAATTGGCCAAAAAGATGATGAAGATCGAAGTCTTGTGCAAGAGGAAGGATATATATATCCCTTCTTATGAGAGAAGAAGTTCCAAGAACCATGAGGTTAAACGCCTTGAGGGAATACTCTCAATCATTCTCTACAAGGTGACTGAGCAAGATACAGAGCTGGAAGAAATGAAGGAAAACATTGAAGGGATGAAGCGAATGATTTGGTCTCATTCCAGAGCCGTCCAACTGCTCGAGAACCTTGTGGGTCATGAATTACCCAATCTCCAATCGCAACAAAATAGGGGGTTGCCTAGTGATACTATGGCTAACCCCAAAAATGGAGTTTGAGTGCTGACTTGCGTTGTGCCACGACGTTAACTAAGGCGCTTCTTGGGAGGCAACTCAAGGGATTAATTGCTTTTATTTATGTTCTGGTAAAATAATGGTGTGTTGTTTGTACAGGTAGAAGGTGTTCGAAAAAGTGCAGGGTGGCGAGCAACAAGTCCAGTCGGCGAATCACCGAGGAGGTCGGTGAGCCCGACCTAATCCGCTGTTTGACTCAAGATATTCAAATCGTAGTCTGTGAAACTCGGCGAGCTCAAGAAATTATTGGCGATTCGCCGATCCTGTCGGTGACCCCTACGTGGACCACCGTTTGAACACCACATTAACTTGAGGTCCTGTAAAACTCGGCTTGGTAAATGACTACTCAGTGAAATGTTGAAGAGGTTCGGCGATCATGACTAATGTCTCCGAATGGGAAAGAACTGGATTGTTTTTCTAGCCATAGGTTTTAAAATTCTAATTCATTCACTTTCCCTCACTTGTATTCTTTCCAAACTCACATCTGCACTCTAGTTTCTATATTTCTTACGTTGTTAGAATATTATTAGTGTGGATTTGTGCTCGGAGTTGGATTACATTGCCTCCTAGCATTTCAAAGTACTTCGATCAGCATAAAATGTTAGTTTTCCCAAACCCTGAGGCTATTTTGAAAAAAATGTTCTCTTATGCAATTCGGCTTATTGAATTGATGTGTGCTGGGCCTCTCTGATAGATTTAGGTTGTTGAAATGCCGAATTCAATTTGTAAATCCTGTCTATCTTATCTTGATCTTTGTTCCCCCTTTTTGTTGCACGTAAAAATGAGTTAAATCTTGTGGGGTTGTGCGTGCGTGGTGTTTATCATGATTAAGAGTTATGGGTCTGAACTTAATTGTCCTAGTGCATAGTTTAATTTTGTTTTCGGGGCTTGCAGGGTTGAAATCGAGAAGATAGATAGGAAATAGGCACGATGGGCCGATTGGCGAGCTGGGTCAAGCTCGCCAAGCCACTCAGCGGTTTGCCTAATGACCACATCTCACCTTTAATTTCATGCTACTTGAGATATGGATTATGTAATTTTTGGCGAGAAGTCTCCGATCGCCAAAACCTTTCGGCGACTCACCAAAAGTCTTATCAATCGCCCTTTGTCTGCACCCCAAACCTTTATTGCACCGTATCTTTCGGTGGATAAAACCCTGCTCGGCAAAGAAACTCGGCGATTCACCGATCTATTCGGTGAGATAATCAGCAATTGTGTACCTATGAATTTGATTTAGTTGTTTTAACTTCTTCCCAAATTCTTTATAGAAATGGCTAGATCTAAAGTTGCAGGAGAAAGCAGGTCACCCCAAGGTAAAACAAAAGAGATCAAAATCAACGAGGATGCATCTACATCCAGAAGCAAGGTTGCAACTTTCCACAACTGGTGGGAAAGGCAAGGGAAAAGATAAGACCATTGAACTATCAGATGCAAGAACTGACAGTGATGGATTTTATAGAAATGACCCCAACCAATCTGAAAGCGAAGATGTGGGTTCTGATGAGAATTATCTGTTAATAGCACAAAGGGCTGAGCGGCGAACTAAGAAGCTGAATGATCCATCCAGGGTCAGGAATACCCAGCCTACCACTTCTACATCTCCAGTTCCAGAGCAAGCAATAGTATTAGAGCCTCCAATACAGGGTCCTCCACCTAAGTCAATGAATCGAGTAAAAGCTGAGGGGATGAGAACAATTCTGCAGGAAAAGTTGTTGCCATAGGCGGGGTTATAGACAGGCACCCATGGATAATGGAGTGCCTGAGATACCATAAGTTCCAAATCTCCACCAACCCCCTGGCCCTTATATTCCAAACTGGGTAAGAGAGCTCTATAGTGCATACAATGCACTAATACCCCAGAAAAAGCAGCTAGCAACAACCTTGAAAGAAGTGGACTATGTGGTTATTAGAGGAAGGAGGGTGAAGTGTGATAGTGAGGCGATCAACGTTGTCTTGGGCATGCCCACGAATATTGGGGATCACTGCCAACACTTGATCAGTACAAAGAAACTGGTTGAGATGAAAAAATGGATAGCCCCACTAATTTCAGACGAGACTCCGAAGTGGTTGGCGGAAGGAGTTCCGATTGAAAAGAAAAAACTAAATATAGCAGCAAGGTTCTGGTTCGGTTTTATCAGCAACACGATCATGCCATCCCAGAATGAGTCGATTATTTGCGTTGCCAAGGTAGCTTGCCTGGATTGCATCATAGAGAAAATTTAGATAAACTTGGGTACAACATTGCTTCAGAGATACTCATGCGTGCAAGAAAGAGCCAGACCTCACTTCCATTCCCAGTATTGATCACAACATTGTGCAAACAAGCTCGGGTACATCGGGATGCCAAGAAGGATGTGTAAATAATGCCCACAACCACTAATGATATCCAGAGAATCAAATTTGAGTACCTTAAGGATCAACAAGAAAGGAAGAAGGGAACATTGGCGGAGTTCGTAAACACAAAATCATCACTTGCAGAGGCACCTTCAGGTTCTTCTGCTGCCGCACAGTCTCCTAAACCCACTGTTGTTGCTGCTATTTCCCGGCCTCCACTCACCCAGGCTTTCCTACTCTGAATGGGACAACTTGCCCTTTCTACTGACATCGGGCTGCCAGTCTAGAGGCCTCTGTTCCAAGCATGATCCAGATTTCCCTAGCTGATGATGTGACACCCCTGAACACTACCATTGATCCCCTAGAGGCTAGGATAGCGGTGTGTGAGCACAACCAAAGGGCCACAGTGGAGGTAACGGCTTTAAAAGCTGCCATTGCTAAGCTGTGAAAAGATGTAGAACACCTGACATCCACCGATGTGTCCATGACCTTTGGAACAGTGGAAATTCCAGACATGCCTGAGATGCTTCAGACCACCACCACTGGACATGGGGTTAGAGCGAAGCAGACAACCAATTCTGAGTCTGAAGCAGAGACTGATGAAGAGATGCATGAGGAGACTGAGGGAGCTGCAGATGAAGACCAGATCAAGACAAAAACAATTATGATAGATGCTATTGTGCAAGCTTCCTTAGCACCTGTTACTGGATTCAGTGGAGCAAGTCCTTCTGGAGTCACTCCAGGCACTGAAGCCCAGACAGATGGAGCGACATATTAGCCATGATCACCTCTTTACCTCTTTCTCTATCTTTCTTTATTTTACATTTCAGATTCTGTGTTATTTGCATTTGAGGACAAATGATTCTTATTTATGGTGGGGTGAGGCCCACCTTTTGTGTGTGCTATTGATATTCATGTTTTGTTTATATTTGGGTTTTGAGCTTAGATGTTGTTTAAATACTGCGTTTTTGTGGATGTTTGAGCTTATGGCTCCTTTTATTTTGAATTGAAAAATGATTTTGACCTTTCCAAAAAAATAAAATAAAAATTCCACCTCTTGTGTGTTGAATGTGGTTGTTCTCTTGTAAAATTTGAGTCTCGGTTCCGATCAATACCGATGACTTGAATAGTGCTCATGATCTAACGAACATGAATGTGCAGCTACAATGAGGCCAAATGAAGTCGCATAGACAATATGTGTACTCTTTGCATCTTGTTATGACTAGCCTAGTATCGAATTGAGTCTCTTGTGATAATCATTGCACACTAGCGAAAGTGTGGAGACTTGTTTGACTGTAGTGTCAATGCCTAGTGTGATGAACTTACTTTGAACCATGCATGATAGATCCTAGAATTTTCCCCGTTGGTCCGATCGACTAAGTAAGGCTATCTCTTGATATGATCTTAGAAAACTTTGAAGAGTGTGAGCCAATTTGACATGTACCTCTTTTGTGGCCTATCTTGTGTGTGTGAACCTCTCTTGAACACCCCTTGAGCCTTACCTTTCTTTGGAAGAAACTTGATCAAATCATAACCTTTCTTTATCCATTACCCATAATCCTCTTGATTTGCGGTTGATTGAATAGCCAACTTAGGCTAAAAGCCTAAGTTGGGGGTGAAGTGAAAAGAAAAGGGAAGTCAAGAAGTGCAAAGAAAGTCTCCTCTTACCCATGGTTTTGAGAAAAATGGAACCCCTCCATCCATAAAAAAAAATGAATGAAAAAAAAGTTGTGGAATAAAGTACCAAAGGAATGGGGTTTCCAAAAAATCCATGAAAAGTGAATAATAGGATGACTTATGAGCACTAAAGAGAATAATGAAAGAAGAGGAAAGGAACTGTTGTGAGTACCACATTTCATGAGGATGAAAGTCACTGAGCCTAAAGGACCATACGTTTGCACTCATCCCCATTACATGACTTGAAAAGACCTTTTTGATCTTGAGTGAGCTGAAATAAATGTTGATCGGAAAATACGGACAAACTTATGGGTGAAAGCATGCATTGTGTTCTTTCATGTGAGAGTGAGCGTTGCATTTGATTCCGGAACTTTAAATGATTAAACCTTTGTGAGTGAAATTGGAATCATTCCTTATGTGAGGGTATTTGAACACTTTGGTTGAGCTTGAACTTGCATTTGAAGCAAGTATTGTGAGCATGAGATTCTTTGATATTGGTGAGCCACAATGATGAGTCCACAAATTGGACTCATTTAGGGCAATATTTTAATAGAAATTGTGTCCTTAAATGCTTATTTTATCTCAATATTTGAAGAAAACCCTTAAGTTTCAAGTATTTGAAGCTTGAGGGAAAGCATGGACACTACTTCACAAAAAGGAACGAAAAGGTTGAAAAGAACAAGAAAATAAAGGCCTGAGGATCGCCAAGTCCACTTGGCGAGTCACCGAAGGGCCTCACTTCGCCTTTTGTTCCAGTGTGCTGAGCCCTGAAGGAAAGGATGAGTCAGGGAAAAAAAGGAGCAGTCGGCGCATCGCCGAGGAGTTCTGCGAAGAAGTACTATGTCGCCCAATGACCCAGAGCACGACGGTGCCGAAGGATGGTGCAAGACGACGATGAATTACACCAAAGGGCGAATCACTGAAGTGATCGGCGATTCCAACTAATGTCACCGAAAGATCCGCTGCAACAAAGATTTTTGAAAACTATAAATACTCGTTGAGAGTTATAACTTAGTATCAGATTTTCAATATAGAACAATTAATATAATTTTAGTACTTTTTATTTTTGCTCTAAGTTTGAGAGGGTTTTGGAAACTTGAAGAAGAAGAGGGTATCATCTCCAAGGGTTTGGGCTTGGGTCTCTTGGATTATTCATTCTTGGCTTGTAACAACACTTAAATCTTCATACCCACTTGAATGCAAGCTCATTTACGTATAAATTTCTATTTCTTGATGTGCGGCTAAAAACCCCAATTCTTGGGGTGTGATTTAGCGAATATGGGTTAAGATTGTTGTTGGGTCTTGCTTGCTGATAGATTAGATGTAGTTTAATGGTGATTTTGTCTAGTAGTTGTGGATGAATTTAACAAATTTGTAGTTGCAAATACAAGTTTATTTATGTGTTTTTGGCTTGCTCGAGAGAGAGGTCGCGAAACCAAGACTACTAGATTGATGGCCTAAGGAGTGGGTCAACATGAGGTTCAGATCGAGAGAGTGAACCGTAGTCCCATATCCTAACACTCAGCTCGAGAGAGTGAGTGGGGTAAGGCGTAAGATGGTCTTCATGCGACAAGTGGATGTCCGAGAAGAACCTATTTGAAACGGGGTAAGTTGCTCGAGAGATAATTTATTCCCAGGTATAGCTTAGCCTAGCCACTATTACTCTATAAATTCTCTATCGAAAGCGTGTACCCACCAATTTAGATTAACCCGTATTCCTGTCACATCCCAAGAATCCCCTCTCATTCATAGATTTCTTTGTTATTTCTACTGCTTTTGCTATACTTGTGACAAAACCCCCAAATTGTTAATTGACACTTCTATGTCCCCCTTTAATTTACAATGTTTTTAATTGTTTATGTCTTTAGCTACGACTAGTTAGAACTAAATTTTATTTTTCTATTAATTCTCTAAACCACTCCCTTGGGACTCGACCACAACCCTTGGTTGGGTTATTATACTATTGCACGATCGTAGACACTTGCATTGGAAGTTGTGTCATTGATTACGCAAAACATCAAACTGGCACCGCTGTCGGGGATTGGTGTTATTTGAGAATTTTTAGATTAGTAGAATTTATGTTCTTCTTAGTTGTAGTGTACTAACTTAATTTTTAGTTTTGTTTTGATTATTAGTGTTTTGAAGTAGGGGAGTTAAACATATTGAGCAGTATTTGCAAGCTAATGAAGATGTCGTCACTAGAAGGGACGATGTTCTGAGATATGATCCTAAATTTTAGGCAATCGGAAGGCGAACAACTTCGTGAGGCATGTCTGAGGTTCAAAGCACTTTTGGATCAATGCATTACTATCGGAATCCCCCAAAGAGTCTTTTTGGAATCTCTTTACCAAAGTCTCAGTCTAGGAAACAAAATGGTGGCTGATCAAATTACCTCGGGTTGTCTAATATGAAAACCCTATGCGGAAGCAGCCAAATTGATGGAAAACTTAGCTGAGCCAGCTCAGGAAAAGAAAAGGAGAGATTTCAACTTAGTGATCTTGATGACTCAGTTAGATGAGTTGACAAACAAAATTGAGGATCTTGAAGTCCAATGCAACAAGAAAGAGCGCTATATTCCTCCTCATGAACGAATAAGAATTAAGAACAAGGAGGATAGACAGAACAAACAAATACTCACAGTTCTACTCCAGAAATCCAGTGAGCAACATAGGGCACTGGAGGAGCTTAGGGAGAATGTATCGCTGTTGAACCAAATGACGACCTCTCATGCTACGCTCATTCAACTACTAGGTTCTCATATGGATCAAGTGCTGAATGAACTCTATCCAAATCTTAAAGAAGGATTTCCAGATGAAGTTGAGGCAAACCTCACCATTGGAGCATAAGTGTTAACTTGCATCGTGCCACGACGTTAACTAAGGCGCTGTTTAGGAGGCAACACAAAATGCTTAAATGTTTGTAATTTGTGTTTTTGAAATAAAGTTGTTTTGATTTTGTAGGATTGGGCATGAAAACTCTGTGAAAAATATAAGATGAATTACACAAGCCCAATTGGCGAATCGACGACCCCGACAAAGACCGCCGTCTTGCACCATCGTCTTGACTGAGGATTTGGTAAAAATAGGCAAGTTAGATAAACATTTGGCAAATCACCGAGTGGTGGACCAAAATCAACTAATGTCACCGAATGGGTGAGATCTAGATGGTTTTTATAAAGCCATATGTCTTGACTTTCAACCTTTTTCATATTCTCTCACTCTCAATGTTTGCAAAATCCACCTACTTAGTATTTTCAAATTTTTTGCATCTCGTGAGTATTTTAACTGATTTAATAGGTGCTTGGATCTGTACTAATATGCTACCTAGCATCACAATCTTGACTTAATCTACCTAAAAGAGATGGCTAGAACTAAAGTTGCAAGAGGAAGCAAGTCATCCCAAGTTAAAACAAAAGGGATTAAAATCAACGAGGATGCAACTGCATTCAAAAGCAAGGTTGCTAGACTTTCCACAACTGGTGGGAAAGGCAAGGGCAAGGATAAGACCTTTGAACAATCAGATGCAAGCACTGACAATGAGGGTTTTTATAGAAATGACCACAACCAATCCGAAAGCGAAGATGTGGGTTCTGATGAGGATGATCTGTTAATAGCACAGATGGCTTTGTGGCGAACTAAGAAGTTGAATGAACTATCCAGGATCAATAATATCTAGCCTACCATTCCTACACCTCCAGTTCCAGAGCAGGCGATAGTGTTAGCACCTCCAGTGCAGGGTCCTCCATCTAAGGCAGTGAATCGAGAAAAAGTTGAGGGACAGAGAACAATTCTAGAGGAAAAGCGGTTGTCGATAGACGGGGTTATAGACAAACACCTAGATATAATGGAGTGCCTGAGATACCATAAGTTCCAAATTTTCACCAAGCCCCACGGCCCTTATATTCCAAATTGGGTAAGAGAATTCTACAGTGCATACAGTGCACTAATACCCCAGAAAAAGCAGTTAGCAACAATCTTCAAGGAAGTAGACTATGTGGTTGTTAGAGGCAGAAGGGTGAAGTGTGATAGTGAGTCGATTAACATATTCTTGGGCATGTCCATGAATATTGGGTATCACTGCCAGCACTTGATCAAAATAAAGAAACTGGATGAGCTGAAAAAGTCGTTAGCCCCACTAATTTCAGATGAGAATCCGAGGTGGTTAGCAGAGGGAGTTCCGATTGAAAAGAAAGAACTAAACATAACAACAAGGTTCTGGTTCAGTTTTATCAGCAGAACAATCATGCCATCTCAGAATGAGTCGATTCTTCGCCTTGCCAAAGTAGCTTGCATGGATTGCATCATCGAGGAAACTCAGAAAAACCTGGGAGAAATCATTGCTTCAGAGATACTCATGCATGCAAGGTAGAGCCAAACCTCACTTCCATTCCTAGTATTAATCATAGCATTGTGCAAACAAGCTCGGGTGCCTCGGGATGCCAAGAAGGATGTGGAAATGATGCCCACGGCCTCGACTGACATCCAGAGGATCGAAGCCGAGTACCTTAAGGATCAAGTAGAAAGGAAGAAAGCAACATTGGTGGAGTTAGTAAACACAAAATCATCATTTGCAGAGGCACCTACAGACTCTTTTGCTGCTGTAGGGTCTTCCAGACCCACTATTGTTGCTTCTATTTCCCGATCTCCACTCACCCAGGCTTCCCTACTCAAGATGGGACAACTTACCCTTTTTGCTGACCGTCGGGCCGCCAGTCTAGAGGCCTCTGTTCTAGGCATGATCCAGAGTGCCCTAGCTGATGCTGTGACATCTTTGAGCACTATCATTGATGCCCTAGTGGCCAGGATAACACTGTGTGAGCTCAACCAATGGGCTACAGAGGAAGTGACAGCTTTAAAAGTTGCCACTGCTGAGCTGCGAAAATATGTAAGCCACCTGAAGTCCACCGATGTATCCATGGTCTTTGAAACAAAGGAAATTCCAGACGTGCCTGAGATGTCTCAGACCACCACTGGACACAGGAATAGAGTGGAGCAGGCAGCTGATCATGAGTCAGAAGCAGAAACTGATGAAGAGATGCATGAGGAGACTGAGAGATGCATATGAAGACCTGACCGAGACGGAAGCAATTATGATAGATGCTGTTATGCAGTCCTCTCTAGCAACTGTTGCAGGATTCAACGTAGTTGGTCCTTCTGGAAGTCACTACGGGCACTGATGCCCAGACAGATGGAGCGACTACTTTGACAGGATCCCCTCTTTACCTTCCTCTCTGTCTTTCTTTATTTTTCCTTTCGGATTCTATGTTAATTGCATTAGAGGACAAATTGTTTTTATTTGTGGTGGGGTGAGGCTCACCTTTTGTGTGCTATTTGTGATTCGTGTTTTGTATATATTTGGTTCTTCTGTTTAAAATTGTTTTTACACTGCTTTTTGTGGATGTTTGAGCTCATGGCTCCCTTTTGTTTTAAATTACTTAACAAAAATGATTTTGACCCTTCCAGAAATTTTGAAATTTTTTTACCACCTCTCGTTGTGTCAATGTGACTGTTCTTTTGCAAAATTTAAGTCTCAGTCCCGATCAATACCGATGACTTGAATAGTTCTCTCAATCGAACGAACATGAATGTGAGGCTACGATGAGGCCAAATGAAGTTACACAGACAATATGTGAACTCTTTGCATCTCGTTGTGATTACCCATTTATCAAATTGAGTCTCTTGTGGTGACCATTGCACACTAGTGAAAGTGTGGAGTCTTGTTTAACTTTAGTGTTGATGCCTTGTGTGATGAGCTTACTTTGAACCATGCATGATAGATCTTAGAATTTACCCCGTTGGTCCGGTTAACTAAGTGATGCTATCTCTTGATATACTCTTAGGCAACTTCTAAGAGTGTGAGCCAATTTGACATATACCTCTTTTTGTGACCTACCTTGTGAGTGTGTTAACCTCTTTTGAACACCCCTTGAGCCTTACCCTTCTTTGGAAGAAACTTTATGAAACCATAACCTTTCTTTATCCACTACCTATAATCCTCTTGAATTGTGGTTAGTTGAATAGCCAACTTAGGCCAAAATCCTAAGTTGGGGGTGTGGTAAAACGAAAAGGGGAAGTCAAGAAATGCAAGGAAAGTCTCCTCTTACCCATGGTTTTAAGAAAAATGGAACTCCCCCATATTAAAAAAAAAAAAAGAAAAAAAAAAAGAAAGTTGTGGAATAAAAGTACAAAAGAAATGGGGTTTCCAAACAATCCATGGAAAGTGAATAATAGGATGACTTATGAGCATTAAAGAGAATGATGAAGGAAAAGGAAAGGAAGTGTTGTGAGCACCACATTTCATGAGGATGGAAGTCACTGAGCCTAAATGACCATACCTTTGCCCTCATCCCCATTACAAGCCTTAAAAAGACCTTTTTGATCTTGAGTGAGCTGAAACAAATATTGATCGGAAAATACGGGCCAACCTAAGGGTGAAAGAATGCATTGTATTCTTCCTTGTGAGAGTGAGCGTTGCATATGATTCTGAAGCTTTTAAATTGCAAACAATTGTGTGTGAATATGGAATCATTCCTTGTGTGAGGGAATTTGAACACTTTGGTTGAGCTTGAACTTGCATTTGAAGCAAGTATTGTGAGCATGAGATTCTTTGATAGTGGTGTGTCACAACTTGAATCTTTGGGTACACATTTGATCTTTGCATAAGTAAATTGAGTTTTGTTGTGTGCATTCATGATTGAGTCTTGTGTAGCACTGTTCAAGACACCCTTTTTGAACAATTGAACTTGAGTTTGCTTGAGGACAAGCAAAAGTTTAAGTTGGAGGTGTTGACGAGTCCACAAATTGGACTCCTTTAGGGCTATATTTTAATAGAAATTATGTCCTAAAATGCTTATTTTATCTCAATATCTGATGAAAACCCTTAAGTTTCAGGTATATGAAACTTGAAGGAAAGCATAGACACTACTTCACAAAAAGGAACTAAAAGGCTGAAAAGAACAAGAAAATAAAGGCCCGAGGATCGTCGAGTCCACTTGGCGAGTCGCCGAAGGGCCTCACTTTGCCTTTTGTTCCAGTGTGCTGAGCCCTGAAGGAAATGATCAAGTCAGCGGAAAAAGGGAGCAATCGGCGCATCACCGAGGAGTTCCGCAAAGCAGTACTATGTCGCCCAATGACCCATAGCACGACGATGCCGAAGGATGGTGCAAGACGGTGATGAACTACACCAAAGGGTGAATCGCTGAAGTGATCGACGATTCCAACTAATGTCGTCGAAAGATCCGCTGCAGTACAAATTTTTGAAAACTATAAATACTCGTTGAGAGTTACAGCTTAGTATCAGAATTTAAATGTAGCAAAATTAATATAATTTTAGTAATTTATTGTTGCTCTAAGTTTGAGAAGGTTTAGGAAACTTGAAGAAAAAGAGAGTTTCATCTCCAAGGGTTTGGACTTGGGTCTCTTGGATTATTCATTCTTGGCCTGTAACAACACTTAAATCCTCATACCCACTTGAATGCAAGCTCATTTAGAAATAAATTTCTCTCTCTTGATGTGTGGCTAAAACCCCCAATTCTTGGGGTGTGATTTAGCGAATATGGGTTAAGATTGTTGTTGGGTCTTGCTTGCTGATAGATTAGATGTATTTTAATGGTGATTTTGTCTAGTAGTTGTGGATGAATTTAACAAATTTGAAGGTGCAAATACAAGTTTATTTATGTGTTTTTGGCTTGCTCGAGAAAGAGGTCACGAAACCAAGACTACTAGATTGATGGCCTAAGGAGTGGGTCGACATGACGTTCAGCTCGAGAGAGTGAACCCTAGTCCCATATCCTAACACTCAGCTTGAGAGAGTGAGTGGGGTAAGGCATAAGCTAGTATTGATGCGGCAAGTGGGTGTCCGAGAGGAACCCATTTGAAACGGGGTAAGTTTCTTGAGAGAGAATTTATTCCCACGTATAGCTTAGCCTAGTCACTATTACTCTATAAATTCTTTATCAAAAGTGTGTACCCAACAATTTAGATTAACCCGTATTCCTGTCACATCCCAAGAATCCCCTCTTATTCATAGATTTCTTTGTTATTTCTACTGTTTTTGCTATACTTGTGACAAAACCCCCAAATTGTTAATTGACACTTCTGTGTCCCCCTTTAATTTACAATATTTTTAATCGTTAATGTCTTTAGCTATGCCTAGTTAGAACTAAATTTTATTTTTCTAATAATTCTTGAAACCACTCCCTTGGGACTCGACCCTAACCCTTGGTTGGGTTATTATACTATTGCACGATTGTAGACACTTGCATTGGAAGTTGTGTCGTTGATTACGCAAAACATCACACAACTTGAATCTTTGAGTGCACATTTGATCTTTTCATAAGTACCTTGAGTCTTGTTGTGTGCATTCATAATTGAGTCTTGTGTAGAACTATTTGAGACCTCCTTTTTGAATGGGTGAACTTGAGTTTTCTTGAGGACAAACAAAAGTTTAAGTTGGGGGTGTTGATGAGTCCACAAATTGGACTCATTTAGAGCTATATTTTGATAGAAAACCTTTAAATTTCAGGTATTTGGAGTTTGAGGGAAATCATAAACACTACTTAGCAAAAAGGAACTAAAGTAGCTTAAAGAACGAAGAAATGAAGGCCTGAGGATCGTCGAGTCCAGTTGGTGAGTCATCGATGATCCTGGAGAACGCCTTTTATTCTAGTGTGCTGATCCCTGAAGGAAATGATCAAATTGGTGGAGAAAAGGAGCAATCGGCGTGTCGCCGGGCAGTTCCCTCAGTAGTGCTTGAACCAGTGAAGCTTGGAGGATTCATCCTTAAAAACTCTCAGATCCTTGACGTATCAGATACATCACATCGAACCCCTCTTTATCCCACTTGGTTGGTCACAGCTTGACTCAACATTTGTATGGCTTCCCAAAGTTTAGCAGTGGTGACCTCTCCTTAGGGTTATACTTCAGGTGCATTAGGTACCCATTTCTCCTCGACATTCCTCCTAGCAGGACGACCTCGGACACCTCTTCGTAGAGACATGATTTGAAAGACACGCACAAGCACGAGTTAGAAGAAACTTTATAATGATGAACTCTATCACACGAAATGAGTGTAAAAGAAGTGAAGTAAATTCCTAAATGTTAAAGCCTCTTAATTATAGATGTGGCGCGCTTCACACTGATAACTAGGACTCTACAGACACGACTTCATAGACTCCCTAGGATTCTTGAACTATGGGGTCTGATACCAAGTTTGTCATGCCTTGAGCCTACACCCTGGGAGGGACTGGCACTCGAGAACCATTGCTGGCCCCAAGCGAACCCTTGGCCTGGCTTACTACTCAGCGGAAGACTTAAACACAAGAAAATAGTCTCAAATGATGAACTTATGAAATAAACTTAGAATGTCTTAAATGAACATTTAACTGGCAAAGATGGCGCTCATGTCTCAAAATATAAGCCAATAACAAAATAGTGACAATTGATCTAACTAACTGTCTATCTATGAAGCTTCTAAAACTAGGAAGGATGTCGGGACAAGACCCCAAATCATCCTAACAACTAAAAACTACTACAACAATGTAAATAGGGATCCTCCGAAAAACAACGAGGCTCACTACAAGACTCTGAATGCTCAACTGGATCAACGAAGCGCTGGATGCTCATCCTAGTTACCTGTATCTGCATCATAACAACAATGCAGGCCAAATGACGTCAGTATGTTGAATGTACAAGCATGCGAGGGGAATAATATAACAAGACATAAGCTTGAAAGGAATTGAAAGAACAAACCTAGCCTCAACTGAACTCAACTCAACTGAACTCATTTCAATATAAAGCAATATAGACAAGTGCAATATAAAGAAAAGCTTTTTAAAACATGGATATCAACTTTGTGTATTTAAAAATACAATAGTAACTCTGTATGTATGCAAGGATACAATGTAAACTCTGAATGTATATAAAAATACAATTAACCCTGTGTATATAAGAATACAAAATACTTGTTTGGGAGTTTCTCTAACCGACAACCATTACTTAAAAGCTATTGCGATGATACAATATTTTGCCTCAGGCTGCCAAGGTCGTTCTATACATTGCCGAGGGTATAGAACCTGACTACTAAGTTGATCCACTAGTGTATGCTAATTAGGACTAAGGAATCATCTAAAAACTATGACCCTTTTCTACCCATGCTGGCTACATGGTTTATGGAGGCTGGGAGTTGTCTGAACTCTCCCCCATATCGGTGCTCAATACTACTCCCAAAATATAATACTAGTTCTTATGTTTAAAAACATAACTTATTTATGTGGTTTGAGATAATTACTCAAAACATAGCTCAAATGCTATCTTGGAAAATCAAAGTTTTCTCCCTTGCTTAATACCCTTTATTGAAAACCAGCTCAAAGGCTCTTTTGGAAGTCTCAATTTCCTTTCTTGTTTAAATGTGAAAACATTTACTCTTTGGGAATACATAGTCACGATATACTCTTTTGAAGAAATGAACTTCAATCTTTACTCTTACTCAACTCAAAACTCAAGTCATAAAATAAAGTTAAAACATTTGAAAAAGACTTTTGGAAAATTTATGAACTTCTCTTGACTTGACTCTTAACTTTCCTTGAATTTGAATTTATGCATTCAAGGATTGTGATTAGTGATAGGAAAGATCTCATAATGTTTAGGAGTGTTTTTAGAAATCACTGTCTGGAAGCAAGTCCACGACGCAGATATGCATTTAAATATTTGGTCGCAAAATATATTGTGAGACAGAACGGTCTGTGACCGCTCCACGATGCGAAGAAGAATTCCCCAATCTTGAGGAATAGGTCCACGATGCGGACGTGGTACCCAGATTTACCTGACTTGTTGCTTCTTTGTTTTCTATCCCCAATTTGCCTAAATTCCATTCTTTCTCACTTCCTCTTTAGATTTAGATACCCAGTATATGTACACAAGAATATAAGCAAACACAAATCTAAAATCGACACGATTCCATCAAGAACTCAACAATCCCATCAAATCTCAAGAACGAAAGCCAATTTGAAGAACACAATTCAAGATTTATCAAACTTTCAACTTTCTAGAACGAATTTCGCTGAACTAAACATTATTGGCACTTGGGTGATTGAACCCAACGCTATGAAAGTCTCACATACCTCTTTAGGGATCAACCCTTGGCGAAACGACTTTGATTAAGCAAAAAATCTCCAAGAACGCCTTGACTTTTCTCCTCTTTTCTCCTCTTGAGTTCTTTGAAAGCCCTAGCGAAATTCTCAATTGCGTAAACTGAACTAACTCAGTTTAGACTCCAAATAATTTACTAAAAACCGATTTAATTAATTGGATAATGAAAAGACCAAAATACTCCTTTAAAATCCGGTTTTGACTTTTCTTATCTAGACTGCCCAACTTCAAATGGGCATATCTCCCTCATTCTAACTCGAAATTGATCAAACTCAGTGGTGTTGGAAAGATAATTTAAACATCTTTCCTACAATTTCTTGTAGCACCCCTAACTCATCCTAAACTAGGGTTATGGTCGTTTGAAGTTGACCCAAAACTCACCCTTAGCTTAATTTTGTCAAACTTTCCAATTTTGATTATTTCCAAAAACGGTTTCTTTCTAATTCTAAGTCTTTCTAATAGCGGGGTGTTACAAAATAATTTCTCTTATATTTTTGTTTAAATCATGAATTATTTCTTTTATATCTAAGTATGTAAATTTACAACATTATAATAAAAGACATAAGTCATATTATATTTTTGTTCCATACAAAGTTAATGAAAGGGACAATATTTAATAGATAAAGTTTGTTGTATAATTAGTTGGTACATAAAATGTGATAATATCTAAACTGATGATTTTCACTTATTATTAAAATATATTTTATTTTTATTTGTCACTTTATACATATCAAGAAAAGAGGATAATTCTTTTTTCATTTTCTACCCTTAGCATTAAATACATATTTTTCAAATCATTTTTTAAGACATCATTTAATAGGGAAAAGTTTGGTAAAATACCTATATGAATAATTATTTTTTTAATGGGTGTGTCAAGTCAAAGTGTGACAAGTAAAAGTGAACGGAGGGAGTATTAACTTGAAATACTTGACTTAATATACAATCAAGGAATGCCAGAAGAATAATAAATAGGGATAGTTAAAACTTCTTTCTTTGTTGACCACTCTATTTAGCTTATTTTATATTTCATGTAAAAATTAATATTTGACTAATTAATCTTACTGATTTGATTGGAATTGATGAGACATTACCAACAGTGATTTTTGAATAAATAAAAATTGTTCACAGAATTTAGTTTTGAAGAGAGTATATCACAAAAGGCAAATTAGTCACGTACTATATTATATATTAGAAGTAGATGTTTCATATGTTTAATTGCTCAATTAAAACAAATTATAATTTGAGTGTCTCAATGAATTTTGTTGATAAGTTTGAGGGGCCATAGAGGTATTAACCAAAAAAATTGAAAAATAATTATGTTCCTTTTATTTCTTTCGTATCTTGAAAATCCAAATTTATTATGAAAATCTAAAAACTAGGCCGACGAATCCTCTATAAATACCGAAGGCACGTTTTATTTCTAAATACTTTGAACATCACTTCACCCAGGTTAGTTTCATTAGTGCCTAATTAACTGCAAAAATTCACTCATCTATTGTGTATATATACACATTCAAATCTCTCTATAATTATTGTGTTAGAGATAACAGTTGGTAGAAAAGTTTTATTGCAACACCTAATTTTTTTCTCATTTTTTCCAATGATTAATTAGCTATAAAAATGGCGGCACCTAGTAATAATAATAGGGATTGAATCCTTGAGATTTGTGCTGAGTTGGAAATGTGAGGCACCATTTCAGTAAAATTGATCGTAAAATACAAGATGTAAGGTTAGGAGGCTGTATCGATCGGGTTTCGTCGTTATAGAAAAGTCAACAGGCAAAATTTTTAGGTCGGCAAATGATGAGTCCACAAATTGGACTCATTTAGGGCTATATTTTGATAGAATTAGTGTCCTCAAATGCATATTGTCTCAATATCTGATGAAAATCCATAAGTTTCAGGTATTTGGAGTTTGAGGGAAAGCATGGACACTACTTACCAAAAAGGAACAAAAGTAGCTGAAAGAATGAAAAAATGAATGCCTGAGGATTGTCGAGTCTAGTTGGTGAGTCTGCGATGAGCCTGGAGATCGCCTTTTATTCCAATGTGCTGAGCCCTGAAGGAAATGATCAAATCGGCGGAGAAAAGGAGCAGTCGGCGTGTCGCCGAGCAGTTCCATGAAGCAGTAATATATCGCCCAATGATCCAAACACGACGATGCTGAAGGATAGAGCAAGACGATGATGAAACCTACTAAAGGGCGGATCGCTGAGTTGATTGGCGATCTCGACTAACGACACTGAATGATCCGCTACAACACAAATTTTTGAAAACTATAAACACTTGTTGAGAATTATTATTTTAGTATTGAATTTTTAGCTTCGAACAGTAATATTTCAGACTTGGCTTCTATTTTTAAGTTTTAAGTTTGGAGAGGGTTTTGAAGAACTTGAAGGTTCAAAGGGTTTCAACTCCAAGGTTTTAGACTTAGGTCTTGTGGATTCTTCACTCTTGACTTATTTTGAGACTTAAATCTTCATACCCATTTGAATGCAAACTCATTTTGGTATAAATTTTTATCCCTTTAGCATGTATAGCTAAAACCCCAATTCTTGGGGTGTCATTTTCTGAATATGGGTTAGATTATCTGTTGGGTCTTGCTTGTTGGTGGTTTATTTGTTGTTTTGATGTGATTTCGTTTAGTAGTTGTGGTGGAACTTAATGAAATTGTAGTTGCAAATACGATTTCACTTTTGTGTTTTTGGCTTGCTAGAGAGAGGTCGTAAAACTAAGACTACTAAATTGATGGCCGGTGGGAGTGGGTCGACATGAGGTTCAGCTCGAGAGAGTGAACCCTAGTCTCATTCCTACACACTCAGCTCAAGAGAGTGAGTGGGCTAAGGCGGAGGTTGTTCTTCATGCGGCAAGTGGGTGTCCGAGAGGAACCCATTTGATTCGTGGTAAGTTACTCGAGAGAAAATTTATCCCCACTCTAGTCTAGCCTAGTCACAAATATTCAATGAATTTACTACCAAAATCATGTACCCAATCATTTAGTCTATCCCGTATTCCTATCACATCCCAAGAATCCTATCTCCTTGATTAGTACTCTTTGCAGTTTTTCTATTTATTTTTTACTTGTGAAAAAACCCCATTGATAATTGACGCTTGCGTCACTCCTTAGATTTAGCATGTTTATATTCGCAAATGTTTTTAGCGATGACTAATTAGAACTTAATTTTATTTTTCTATTAATTTTTACCACCACTCCCTTGGGACTCGACCCCAACCCTTGGTTGGGTTATTATACTATTGCACGATCGTAGACACTTGTATTGGAAGTTGTGTCTTGAATATGCAAACATCAAAAAACATTTTCGTAGTAACTTGGAATTTCTCAACCTAGTTCAGGTTTGGATGAAATCAGAGTCATTAAAGTCTAGAAAAATCTGGTAGCAATTGGGTGGTTTAATTATGATTTTGATTACAAGAGAATATACAAAAGCCGTTAAGGAATTTGTATGACTTTACGGTAGTAAATTCGGGTGAGTAGAACTCCCAAAATTGATCTTAGTGTGAACAAGTAGTTAATGAGTGTCGTTGGTTGAAGGCGTGTTGTGAAATGGGGGTATTGGAATTATGAAAATAGCTCACTGTTTCATGCAAGCCGCTTTGGCGGTGAATTCTGTCACCAGGCCGGGGCCGCTGTAGCGGAGTGAGGACCGTTGTGGCGACCAGGCACGACTTAAAGTCCTAAAACCCCAAAAACATTTTAATATGCAATTTTCGAATTTGAGAGCTAAGGAACAAACCCAGGGATTTTCTTGATAGATTTCCACCATTCTTGAGGCTAATGGTAAGATTTTCACTCTGTGAATCCATTTTTTTATTCGTAGATCGTAATTTAATGGGTAATTATCGATGGGGGAAGGTTTTGATTTGTAATTTATGGTGGAAAAATCCCTAATTTGGATATTGGGATCATGGGTATGATCTAGAGTTGTTAGAATTGTTAGTAATCTGGGTAATTAGTGATTGTTTATTGATTTCCATATTATATTGATTGTTTGTAGACCAAGAACAAGTGGAACAAATCCAGAAAGGGAAGGATCAAGTTTCTTAGGGTTTCAAGCTTGTTTCGAGGTAGGTGATGGTTGTGATTCTATGAATGTGTGATATATGTTTGTTCTTGATTCATTATGAAACATGTATGTATGCGAATTTTGCATTATTGATCACATTAATTGTAAATGAGGATAAATGAATGATGAATGCGATGAATCATGACTTGATTGTATGATTATGAGAATATACTTTGTGATTGTTATTGTGGCTTGTTGAATGGATCGGATGTTGCGTTCCGACACACTAACTTGGATCGATTGCCACGTTTCGGCATAAATTATGGGATCGGTTGCCACGTTCTGGCATAATCATTGAATCGGGTACCACGTTCTGGTATGCTAACAATTTGAGTTTGGGTTCCATGAGAGGACCAATGATTTGATATAATTGTGTGTCTTGAGAAATGTGAAACTGTACCTTGTTCGTAATTATTGATAATATTGTATATGTTCGATATATGCATGTGATTATATTATTGTGATGGCTTATATATATTGCACTTAGTGGGATGATATCCTACCAGTACACTCTGGTTGTTAACTGATACCACACTTGCTCTTTCTTTGTTGAGTACAGGGCATCTTCAAGCGGCTATTGACATACCTCGTTTAAAAGATCAGTGATCGTCGTTCGAATTCAAGGGTGAGCCAGTTCTTCCGGGCTGCCATGAGTTCTCCTTTCGTGTATGTCCATATTTCAGACTTAGACTTTTCTAGTTAGTTAATTAGTTCATTAGTTTGGGGTTGTATCCATTCTTGTTTAGACTTTGGTTCATTTTTAGATATTTTGGTACATTGACTTTTAGGTTCTAGGTATTACTTCGCATTCGTTTTAGTTGATACACTTTTGTTTAGAGTTTATGGGAACTCTCCATTTCTTTCCTTAGTATTTAACTTGCTTTCATAACTTAAATGTTTTAGTTTTGGATTAGTTGTTGGGTTTGGATTGTAATAATAGTTCTCCCACCGGAGGGTTAGTGTGGGTGTCAATCACGATGGTCTGGGACATGACAGAGGCACAATTGAAGAGTTCTTTCATCTGATAAGTTGATAATCTACTTACTTACAAAGAGAATTTGAGCTTGAATATGAACTTAGGACTGATTATAACTTCTTTTATCGGAGATATCATTGATTAATTTCTATTTTCTTCCCTATATATAGGAAAATTATGTGAATTGTTATAACGGTTAATTGTTGGGAGAAAGATTGAAAAAATTATTTCAAATACTTTTATCAGAATTCATGTTATTATAGAGAGCTCTGACTCTAATAGCTAAAGATTTTCTCCATTTTTTCATCTAGTGATTAATTTAACTGCAGACCTGACATTGTATGTTAATGATAAAGGTCATAGGAGATGCTTGATTTGAATGGAGTTGAAGGATTATAGACACCATTTGAGAAAAAATGATGCCAAAACCTTTCATGTTTTTAAAGTAATATAAATATAGATTACTCAAAATTAAATTCATGCATGATTTTCTAAAATTAGTTTTAAAGAAAGAGTATATCACTAAAGGAAAATCAGTCAAATAATATGTTTTTATATTAAAAATAAATTGTTATGTAATAATAATATGGATGACTATTAATCTTCTTCATGATGTATAGTTAATCCTTCACTACTCCACACACCATTATTGATATAACTCGCACATCCTTTAGCCTTTTTGATGATCTTATTGTTAAATCTACATTATGACAACTTTTTGTATGCCTTTATGAACATTATAACAAGAGGCATAAAAGCTCATATTCGATAAACTTAACAATTGAAATACTCCTGGAAAAAAATGAGAAAATCTCTAAGCATTTTTTTCTTGACTCTCTTTGTTTGCTTTGCTTATGTTTCTTATTTACTTTTGTACTAACTATTTTTAGGTTGATTTTATAACATAATTATGCTAAAAGAATTGTAACAAAAAGATTAAAAGGAAGGTAAGCTTAATATCGCAAATCGCATGGAGTGTTAGTGTTATAGAATCAAATCTAGGGTTTGTGGATGAAATGATCCCTTAAAAAAAGTAATTTATGATATGCAATAGCACCACTGATTTTTCTTCCTGATTAAGGGTGTGTTAGGCATGGAGGATTTTTTTCCCGGATTTTCTTCTATTCAATTGGATTAAATATTTTGAAAATTATTTGTCAAATTAATTTATTTTCCTCCAATTTTAAGGGAAATATTGACCTCTTAAATTTTGTTTCAACTTCACAACCCCAACCACCTAATCCACTGGAACACCTCGGAAAAGTTTTGAACTAAGACTCAAACCATCCTTCGTGGTGAGTAGAATTTTACCAAGGAAATTAAAATTTTTGAAGTATTAAAGTAGTTCACTAGATATAGCACTTTAAGTTCCAAAAAGAATTAAAGAGAATTCATTCAAGTCATTCCTTAGTTCTTTCATGTTTTGGGTCAACTTCAAATGAGAATGACTTTAGCACTTGATGAGTTAGGAGAACCATAACATATCAAATGAAAGGTCTTGGAATTCCCTTTCCAACGCCACCGAGTTTACTAATTTTCTAGTTCGTATGAGGGAGATATGCTCGTTTGAAGTCGGGCTGTACAAATAAGGAAAGTTACCCAAAAATATGAGGGGTATTTTGGTATTTTCCTTACCCAATCAAATTTAAATGTTTTTATTAAGGTTTTAGGAGTCTAAACTGATTAGAATCAATGTCATTCATCCCCAAAGCATTTAGGGTTTTAGAGAGAAGATTCAAAAGGAGAAAAAGTTCAAAGTTTCAAGCATTTGTTCAAGAAATTCAAGATTTCGCCAAGAACCTAGTTCTTTGAGGTAACTAAGCTTCCATAGTAGGGTTCATTCACCCACACGCCAAAAATGAGTTTCTTTTGCGAATCTACCCATAAATATTGAGAAATTTAATTTCTTGATGAGTTCTTGAAGTTTACATATCGATTAAGTTTTGATGTAAGATTCTACTTGGGTCAACTTCAAACGTTCATATCACTTAGAATATTAAGAGTTACGTGGGCCAAAATCTATCAAATTAAAGGTATTTGAATCTACTTTTAGAAGCCACAAATTTTGTGTCAATCCAATATCTGAGTAAAAAATTATGACTATTTTAGTAACCTGATACAGTGCTGTTACGAATTAGCCGACGGGAAAACATTAGAAAGTATCGTTTTTGTCTTTTTACCTCCAAGAAAACTCTAAACAAATTTTTTTACTAAAAAAAGGCTCAAAACAATTAGATTTTCATCTTTTAATCCATCATTCTCTTCTCTCCCAAACCCTAGGGCAAAACCCTAAGAAAAAATCAAGGTAGAATACTCCATTCAAGATTCTTCTTTAAGGTAAGTCTTTCTCCAAGAATTCCATTCTTTTCAACTCAAATTCCTCCATAAAATTATGAATCACTAATGAAAATCATAATTCTTGGCCATAGAGATTTCAAGAAACTAATTCAAGAATCTCAAGAAAGGTTTTCTTAATTGTTTACTCTAAAGCTAGGGTTTCAAGGCTTCTAATCAATTTCTTCTTCAAGATTCTTTAAGAACCTTGTTCTTCCAGGTATGTAAGGCTATCGTAGTGTTGGACTAGTTCATCCTCATGTCCTACATCTTCTTTCAAATTAGTAAAAGAGAAATCTAGGATTCTACCCCTAGATTTTAGTATTCTTGAGATAAGTTGATTTGAGTTCTTGAGTTCTTCAGTTCATGGTTCTTTTAAGAAAATCTATTCCTAATTATTTAGTTTCTATATTTTTATTGATATCCTTGAGTTGATTTGTTCATGTCTATAATTCAGCATGAACCCTATTTTGAGTTATAAATCTTTAGAACTTTTTCAAAGCCAACACTTGAGTTTTAAACCGAGTTTTGAGGAAGTATGTATGAGAATGATAAGAGTCATATACATGAGTTCCATATTGTTATTTATACCCTTGAGTCGATTTATTCATGACCATAAATTCCGCATGAACTCCATCAGTTGAGTATCTTTGAGAGGAGTAGCATCTTCAAGTTCTAAGACTTGAGTATTGAGTTCCTAATAATTTTGGGATTATATTCCTAATCATGGGGCTACTACATGTTACCCATGAAGATCCTTGAGTTGAGTAGTTCATGCCCATAATTCTGCATGAACCCTAGGAGTCGAGTAGTCTTGAGATGAGAGGTATCATTGAGTCTTTGAGTTGAGTAGTTCATGCACATAATTCCATATGAATCCTCCGAGTCGAGCATTCTTAAGATGAGTAGTATCAGTCACTCCTTGAGTTCTGGAGTTGTTGAGTTCCAAGTATTGAGTTCTATGCATGGTTATTGAAAACCTTGAATTGAGTCATTCACGTCCATAATTCGGCATGAACTCTACTTTAAAAAGTCTTTTTACAAATTATTTTAAAACTTGTTTGAAAGACTTGAGCACTGAGTTGAGGAAGAGTAAAGCTGAGTTCATTTTCTTTAAAATGATATATGGGAACTAAGTATTCCCAAGAGTAAATATTTTTACATTTAAGATGAGAGGAAATTGAGTATTCCAAAACCGTTTTGAGCAGTTGAAGTACCATCTCTTTTAAGATAAAGATTTTTGAGTAATAATCTCCAAACGAAGAAAGAGTTATGTATTTAAACATATGAGCTAGTTATATTTTGAGAGTAGTATTGAGCACCGATATGGGGAGAGTTCAGACAACTCACATGCTCCACAAACCATGTAGCCAACGTGGGTAGAAAGAGTCATACTTTTAAGATGATAACTTAATTTTTTTTAGCATAGACTAGTGGATCCACTTAGTAGTAGCTTCTATACCCCGACAAAGTATAGGAAAGTTCTGGCAGCGTGGGCGAGACGCTGTATCATAACATAGCACATAGTGATGGTTGTCGGTTAGAGAATCTCCCATAGTGTTATATTGTGTTTTTATATATAAATTGAGTTATTATTGTATTCTTCAATACATTGAGTTGCTATCTACTATTTTAAAGCTTTCAATATATTGCATCTTTTATTGTTGCTTTATCTTGAGTTGAGTATTTAGAGTTGAGTATCCTGAGTTGGTTATCCAGAGTTGAGTATCTTGAGTTGAGTACCTTTGAGTTGAGTATCTAATCTTTGAGTTGAGTATCTTATTCTTGAGTTGAGAAAAGGTAAGTATGTTTCCTTTTTAACAATTTCAACCCTATGTTTATTCTTTAGAATTCCCCTTACATGCTCGTACACTCCACATACTGAGCCATTTGGCTTGCATCATTTCATGATGCAGATACAGGTATTCAGGATCATCAACAGTGTTTTGTTGATGTCATGTGATGTTCCAGTCAGCTTTGGTGAGCCTTCTTCTATTTTGGAGGACTTCACATTTATCTTACAGTTAGTAATTTTGAGATGTCGTGGGTCTTGTCTTGATATCCTTCAGTAATAGCAAAGGCTTCATAGATAGATAGAGTTGAAGATTTTCTGTATCTACTTTTATTTTGAGTATTTTACATACTTTTAAAAGGTTGAGTAATTGAGTTTATTGAATTTATTTCAGTTTTAAGCTTTGTATGCTTGAGCTAATCTTTCGCTTGTAGCCAGCCATGATGAGGGTTCACTTGGGACCAACAAAGGTTCCCGATTGCTGGCTACGTCCATGGTGTAGGTTCTGTTCGTTACATCCACCTAAACATCCTGACCTGTATCCTTTCAACCTACCACCTTGTAACGCGATCCATATCCCGCCCTTGACAAATTTGGAACTCGATCAGAGATTGCTCGATTCAAGACATGTCCAACAATTTAGGACCTAATTCGAGATTCCACTCAGTATAATCCTAGTTCGAGATCTAACGCCATATCTGAGACCTTCCCCGACATGGGACCTAAACTTGACCCATAATTCAACCCTGAACCATGATCCAATCCTCAGCCCCCAACCTAAGATTCAATCCCTACTTAGAGACTTCACCAAATAATGGACAACATCCAATTCGGACACTGATCAGTATCCCGGGTTTTCTTTAGCCAACTAGACAGTCTCACAGATGCCCTCTTCTCAAATATGGTCGCAATGACCATATTAAACCTCGGTTCCCAAGTACACATAGTCTTAAAAAAATGAATAACGTTAGATAATTAAAAAAAAGTAAAGGATACTAAAATTAATAAACTTAACAAAAAAATTATTTACCTTAAATTCATTAAACATCGCCTGACGTATACTGTTTGGGATCTCACTCCAGGAGTATCCTAATCCCATTCTGTGACAACTTTGAGTGCGATCGGAAAGGAATAAGGCTCGAAATGCCTACGTCGAAAGAAAAGGCAATCTTTAAGTGAATGCACCCGGTTCTGCCTTAAATTGCTAAAAGAAAAATGAACCGGCTAGCGCCCAGAAGAGATGTGTACTGGCCTGGGCAAGTGAAAGGCCAGCAGGAGTAAAAAGCATTCTCACACAGTCTTTTAAATCCCGGTCAACATCCTTTGCAGGATACCACCTGCAAAACACATAATAAACATGTTAGTTCATGAATAAGATATTAAAAAATCTTAAATAAGTAAAATAAAGTAACAAATAGATAACAAAACAAGCTTACGATGACCCATCCGGCTCAATCATGACTCTGCCAATCCTATCCCTCTGTCCTGGTGCTAGAGCAGATGTCTCATATGGTGTAGGTGATACTAAAGGATGCACATAATGCTGAGTCAATGGAGGTGTACCGTCCACAACATTCACTGCTCACTACTAGAATCGCTAATCCTTATGGTAGATAGCTGAGGAGATATACCTGTGGGAGATGGAGAGGGAGATGGAGTACGACCAACCGATAAGGGTCGTGCTTGGCGAATAACTTGTAAACGTAGGTCCTCGTAGCACCGTAGAGGCAGTGACTGTGAAGTAGAGGAATCACCGGCTTGTCGATGGTAATTAGGATAATACTGTCGAGGATCCGCCGTACCAAATGGAACAACAAATAAATGAGTATCACGAGTAATGCGCTCCGGCGCAGAAGAAATAAATTATTCGTCACTCAGTCGTCACTAAATGTGTGTCTCTAAAAACATACAAAGACGATTTAGTGCTTCGTCGCTAAAAGTATTATATTAATTACAAAAAGAAAAATCGTCTACAAATGCTTAAACATTTATGACAAATTTATTTGTCGTTAAAACTATATTTTTTTGTAGATAATTGTATGTTTTGTCACTAAAAAGGTTATTACTACCGACAAAATTATATCGTCGCTAATTATTTTACTTCAATCAGTGACGATATCAGTTGTCTCTAAAGTTATATGCATTTCGTAGTTGGAAAAAAATCTAATTTCGTCACTAATGACTATATTTTATATTATTTGTTTTATCGGATGTCCCCGAAGGAACACTAATGACTATCTTTTATATACCAAAAATTATTTTGTTATTAAATCTATTAATTAGGGACAAATTTATTATTATAAAAAAGGTTAATTTTACTATTATCCTCCCCCATCTCAAATTTATTTTAAACTCCTCCCTTGGAGCTCCCACATTATGCTTTCTTGGGGATTCGAACTCACAGCCTTAAGGTTGGAAGTGAGGAGTGCTTACCATCAGATCAACTCTCTTTTGTCTCTCATATTTAATTTATTTTCTACTTCATTCACTTCTTTCAAATTTAACTTTTGTAGATATAATATATTATATGATTATTTATACACATACACAATTACATGAAGTTTACCACCCACAATTCATTCAAATGTAGATTATATTTTAATTAAACTGTATATTTTTTAACATATCTTTAAATATATTCAGTATGATTTTGCCATTTTATTCAGTTATTTTTATAAATTTTAAAAACTATTTAGTACAATTATAAATTTATATAAAATTAAACTTTCGATTTTATTTTAAAAATTGAATAATCGGTTCAATTCGGTCAGTAAATCAATTGTTTTGAAAAAAAAACATCGATACCCATAACTATAGTACTTCATCATAATATATTTGAAATCCTAGGTTGTTCATTTCGTTTATTTGTGCTTTCATTTTTTAGTTTATTTTGATTTTCACACTGATGGAAAAAGTTAATAGAAATTCATTAAATATTTCGCACCTTTGCAAAGTTTAAGTTTGTAAGTCGATGTTATCTCTGTATAGTTGATCTACGTGTGTTTGTGGAATAACTATTAAATATCTACATATTTTTAGATAGAAGCAAATAGATCGACTTAGACTATGCAGTTTACCAATCATAAATCAATAGACACACACAAAAATTAGCACCAAGACTTGAGAAATTATTTTTTCTATCGTCTTTATCGATGAAAGTGTATCAAATAAAAAACAAAAGTGTTAAACCAACAAATATTAGTGATCTAGTGGCAGAACCGTACCCTACTCACGATACTTATAACCTGGATTCTATTTTTGAAATGATAAATTTTATAATTGTGTAATTTAAGAAAATTGATGAATTGAATTTTTTCATTTTTACAAAATGGACCAAATTCGTTGGTTTTAATATTTTTCCTCGCCAATTAACGAAAGGACTCTATCTATTTCTTATGAAGCACTTATATTATTCTTTTTGTAAGTTGTCACTTGTAATTATGAACAATTGTACAAAAAAAATTATATTTAGGAATGAATTTTTTCCATAGCAAATACCTTACATATTTTGTGTCAATTATTTTGTTGTCACTAAATCATAGATTTATTAGAGACAATAAAATCTTTGTCACCAAATATTTATACTATTAGTGACGAATATAAATATCATAATTAAAGCTAAATTCTTATATCTAAAACTTATAATATTTAACTATGAACTCTAATTTGTCGATATTGTAACAACATATTTTTTTAGATGAAATTTTTTTGGGTCCAAAAATAAATAAATTTTAAGACAAAAAATAATTTTTCATGAATTAGATACATTATTAGTGACGAAATAATGTGTCACCGATAACTTTAAATTCGCGACTAACACTACTTAACAAATGGCGCCAATTAATTTTTTGGTGGGAAACTTTAGTACACGAAACTTTACTATAGATTTTTATGTTTCATCACTAAAAGTATGTGTCTCCTATATTTAAGCACAAAAAGTAAACTTTGTCACTAAAAGCGAACAATTAGTGACGAATTTGATGTCGTACGTAATAATTTCGTAACTATATATCATATTTGTTGTAGAGCAGATAAGGGTCGTGCTCGATGAATAGCCTATAAAGGTAAGTCCTCATAGCACCGTGGAGGCAGTGACTGTGAAGTAGAAGAAGCATCGGCTGGTCGATGGTAATTAGGATAATACTGTCGAGGATCCGACGTACCAAATGGAACAACAAATAAATGAGTATCACGAGTAATGCGCTCTGGCGCAGAAGAAAGAAATACTGGAATATCCTAAGAATCTATAGGTCTCCTAGACTTCTTTTTTTAGTCTTATTAGGCTAACTAACTGCAAGATGCTCGCGAGACTTCTTATTTTTAGTCTTATTAGGCTTCTTATATATTATCAATGTATGCATATTTACATTTATAATATATAAAATCATAAATTAAATAAAATTAGTATTAGCAAAATAAATAACGTACATACTAAATTACAGACTAGCTTTTGGATTGTCTTTTGTCTTTCCCTTAACATTCCATCACTGTGTTAAACAAATTATAAAAATGTTTTTTTCAATGTGCATCACATCATGATTATGTTGTAGCAGATTGTCCTTCCAATACGACAACTCCCAAAATATGCTTTGTTTGGTCCAATTATGTTCAACACCATATCCAGGAAGTCTAGAAGGTGAAGCTTCTGCAACTTTAGGTAATGGAGAAACTCTCTCCCAAATTTAATGTCATGTTAGTAATAGAGGTGGGGGGGGGTCGCTTTCAATCTTATATTTCATGAATGTATTTTTTATGTTTCTAAACTCATGGTCCATTGGCAAGAACAAGCGATGACAATCAAACCATGTATTTTTTCTTCCATGCTTTAAAGTGAATGGCTTTCTATTTTCCATGCAATACGGACATGCTAGCTTTCCAGCTGTCATCCAACCAGACAACATCCCGTATGCAGGAAAATCATTAATAGTCCACATTAAAGAAGCATGCATAACAAAATTCTGCTTAGTTGATATATCATAAGTCAAAACGGCTTCAAACACAATTGTTTGAGCTCATCTATCAATGGTTGTAGATACACATTAATCAAACTTTTTGGATTACGGGGACCTGGAATAACATAACTTAGAAAGATGTAGGGACTTGTCATGCACATTTTAGGAGGAAGATTATACAGAGTAAGACATACCGGCCAACATGAATAAGGTGAAGCAACATTAGAGAATGGTGTGAATCCATTTGCACACAACCCCATTCTAACATTTCTTGGTTCACTAGCAAAATCAGGATATACATTATCAAAATGATTCCATGCTTCACAATCAGATGGATAAGACAAGACACACGATGACCTTCTATATTCACAATGCCATCTCATATATGGGGGAAGACCTCATCGATGCATACAACCTCTTTAACGTAAGAATAAGAGGTATATAATGCATCGCCTTAACTGGGACCATCTTTGTCTTTATTTGGGGTACCCCCTAGACATAACATGACGTACTTGACCCCGAAGGGTTCTCATACAAACCCTTGGCATAATCATAACATAAGATACTAGAAAAGTATGGGAAATTTAAAACTTCTTTAAAACCATACAATCGAAAACATTTTTATAAAGCAAGCGAAAGTCTTTCTAAACTTTTGTCTCGAACCATCTATTAAACTCATAAATAAAAGTCTTGGGACGCATCCCATATAAAAGTCTAAAACATAAGGAAATGACATAAAGGGAATATAATGGGTTTGTCCTCGAAGCTATGAGGACTCACCAAATCTTCAAGTCTTCTTGCACCTTAAAAACCTAGCCTTCAAGCAACTCAATCCCCAAAACCCTACATTTGATTAGAATGTAGGCAATATGCGTTAGTACAAAATGTACCAGTATGCAAGCTAACATAACATCATAAGAGTATCTCAAAATGGTTAGTCAACATAAGACATAAGCATGAGAGATAATAACATATTCATATCATAATCTCAAACATAGGCATCATATCATCACAAGTCAATATAAGACATAGTTAATGAGCATATGAGATAAATCATGTTCATGGCATAGTCTTTACTTAGACTTTCATATTAATACTTCAACTTTTAGTCTTTCCTATTACAAGAGAACTACTTCACAAGCCACCTCCAAGCATACTTGTGCAAGGCAAGAATAGCAGCCCATAATACCATCCAAGCTAATTACATCTTTTTGGTCATTCTTGGGCGTAGTTCCCATTCATAGTAGAAACCTAGGTTTTCATGTCATAAGAGCACTTATACTCCTAAGTAACCTCAAGGCACACTTGTGCAATGCATGAGTGGCATCCCATAATACCACCCACACTAAGCATATCTTGACATCACTTTATTCATGCTTTCTAATCATAAGTGTCACTCTTGACCTACGTCATAAATACAAGGAACTACCATCTTGATTCAATCATATCATGGAAGGCAACTATAGAAACAATCCAAGCTAATCATACATCACATAAGAAAACATTTCATAAGTAGCTTCAAGTCATACTTGTGCCATGTATGAATGGCATCCCATACTACCACTCACACTAAGTACTTCTTTAGGCTAGCTTACTCAATGCTAACTATTTGTCATTCTAATCTATCAAAGAATAGCACACTACTAGGCTAGACCTAACTACCATGGAAGGCACACTAGCATGCAACCCAAACAATACAAGGTAGAGTACAAGTATTCCAACCTATCTACCATGCAAACATTCAATATGATGCAAGCTACCCTTAGGGGGTGTATGAATCCTCAAACCTAAGCTATCCTTAGGAGAGTATGAATCCTCTATCCTAAGCTACCATGAAATGGTTTTGGCCTAACCAAGTCAAGCTACCTTGAAGGCATTCTTGCAATGCTAGTTCAAGCTACCCTTAGGAGAGTATAGGTCCTCAATCCTAGGCTACCATGCCTATCCTAATGCAAGCTACCAAGAAAAGCATCCTTGCAATGCTATTTCAAGCTACCCTTAGGAGAGCATAATTCCTCAATCCCAAGCTACCATGAGAACTACCAACTCATGCTATCATACAAGCTATACATGAAGGGATCATATGTCACAACTTCAAGCTTTCATAGTTGATACATACTTTGATTCATTTTAGGTGATTAACCTTTCAATTAGAACCATTCTATGTGAGCAGACCTTTCACATTCTACATACATGCATAATACTAGTTCAATTTATGATTTCATATTCCCATTCTTGGATAAGTTCTATTCGTAGTGACAATTCTAGAAGATCTATCAAGAATCATCAATTTCTCATCAAAAGACATAAACCCACATACTTTGATTTCTAGGGTTAATCATGGAATTCATATAAATACTTCATAATATCATGAATCAACACTAAATTAATCATATTTAAGTATTATCGAACCAATTGTAATCATACCCATCTAAAACCCACACATTGGAAGTAACCCTAGCATAGATTGGGGTTCTTCTTCACAAATTAGGGGAAATCCTAGGGACTCTATGGGTGGGAGAACCCATAGATGAAAAGCTAAACATACCTTTAATCAAAGACCTAGCACAAGCTCTTAACAATGGACTTTGTTCTAGACCCAAGCTTCAAGCTCTATCTTCTTCTTCAATGGGGGTTTTTCTAGAGAGAGAAGTATTCTCTGGAGAGGATGAAGTTGGGTTTTCTTTGGATTCTAGGGAGAATGACTTAATTGAGGTAAACTTAGGTCTAATGAGATTATATACTTCCTAGGGAGGGAGTAAAATAATGTAGGGTCAACTTTGGAAAAGAACTAAGAACCCTTAGGGGGCATTTGGTACAAAGATTAATAATGCAGGGATTAGTAATGATGGGATTAATAATGCAGGGATTAATAGTGCAGGGATTAGTAATGCAGAGTTTATTTTTATCAAGTTTTTGGTTCATTATTTCCCACCTCATCTTGTGTTTGGATTAAAACTTTGTAAAAAACTTCTTCCCACTTATACCCTTAAATTATTATGTAATTGGGTTAAGGTAAATAATTGCCGTACAAATATTATTTTTTATGGCCTTCTAACTAGCTATGAGAGGAACAATTTTGTTTTCATGTTTACCGTTTTTTTCACTTAAATTATTTGAGGATAAATAATTGTCATCTTAGTATATTGATCACTTACAAAATGTCAATTTTCAATTTATAAAAGATAGACTATCAACTTCTAAAATTGAAAAGACGATAGACAATAGTAAAATTGAACAAACCATCTATATTTACACATAAAATTTGTAAGTTGTAGTTTTAATATGTATGCAATTTTATAAATTGTTCAAAACACAAATAATTAGAACAAACAATTAGGTAATGTTAAACAACTCACATTTCAAATATTGTATTGGATTTATTTAGTAACAAACAACTCTCTCTAATTAATTTGTAAGCTAATTTATTTAAATAAATTTACTAGTACAAATATAAAACATAAAATAAACAAAATAAACAAAATAATAAAAATGATTTGAGGGATATTTTTGTCTTTACATAGACTTATCCCATGGTATTATATCCTATGTATTACTAATACCTCCAAATGAAAGGTATTAGTAATACATCATATAATACCATGTAGGAGGTATAACTAATCCATGGATTAGTTATACATAGGCCCAAATTCCTACCAAACATAGTACTAAATAATACCATACATAATAAATGGACTATTTGTTTTAATGCGGCCTACCAATCGACCCCTTAAAGTTTTAACTTAAACTTTGCTAGCCTTCACGACTTTTCTCGCCCTTTTCCCCCTCATGGCTCGCCAAAGGCACTAGGCGACTAACCAAGTGGACCCTTGGCTCGCCCAAATTTCCAGTAAGATCCCTAAAAGGGCAGTTCACTAGGCGATGGGGGAGTCTTTTGGGTGATGTGCCATATGGATTGGCGCGCCCGGACCTAGCTCGCCTAATGAACCAGTAGCTAGACCATGGGGACATCCCACTAGGCGACCCAAAGTGCACTTTGGCGCCTCGCCAAGTCACTTGGGCGATCATGCTTCCCAATCGCCAACAAGACCCAAAGAAGAACAAGTTCTCCTTCATTCTACCTTGATAGCTTAGGCCCTTGCCCACTCCGTAGATTTGACAACCCCACATGCTAAGACTTAGGTTAGTCTATAAGACTATGGGGTTTAAGACGTGCCTTGATGTTCAGCCACTGAACCCCTCATTCTATGCAGGAGAAGTCTTATCTACGACTTAAACCATCATATCAGACCTTAGAACCCTAACTTAAGGCTCTAGTTTGGTCTACTAGTTCACCCGGCGTTACAATATATCCCCCTTGGGAACATTCCTCCTCGAATGATGATTCTAAACACTTCTTAAAGGAAACTACTCTAGACTAGCAGACCATCATGCATGCACTACATCTAAAGGCACACAACCAAGGAAGAAAACTTCAATTCCAAGCTAAACATAATCAATGCAACACAAGGGAGTAGGAACTACATCTAACAACTCAAAATGCATGAGATTCTATATCTATTCATTTTCAAGGAGGAACTCATATCTCCTAGCTAAAACATGCTCAACACACATTCTTGGAGCCTAAATGCAACTTCAGTCAAATATGCTATAACATGAGGCAACACAGTGCAATTAGATCATTTCTAACAAGACCTAAGCATTTTCATGAACATACATATAAGGAAATCATAGCAACACATAATCACATAATGACCTTATTAGGTAGGCACACTATCTCCCAATTTGGAGTAAGCCTACACATGCTCTTCTAAACATCATTCATAATAAAGACAATTTCAAGTCCAACATAACAAGCCACAAAAAACAAGAAAATCCAGAAATTTACTAAAGCATAAAACACATACCGAAAGGGATATGAGGAGATCACTCTTGATCTTCTTTAGATTGGAGAGAATAAAACCTATTCTTCTTTTGAGGCTCCACATCCTCACTACTAGTGGCAACTTGTTTACCCTCTCTTCTTGTAGCCTTTGACTTTGGGAAATCTTTCTTCATGTGGCCACTCTCACCAAAACTATAGCAACCTTCTCTACCGGCCAAACACCTAGCCTCATGCCTCTTACCATACCTACAACAAGTAGGCCATAGGGACTCATTACTTATCACCATCCATCCTAGACCTCTTTTTCTCCCTAGCCTTCTCCTCTTGAGATTTGACTCCTCTATTTGTTGGTCAAACACCGTGAGGAGTGAGATATCCATATCATCAACAAGCATTGTCATACGTCATTCTTCTTCTACCATATCGGACACCCCCGTCATGAACCTATTCATCAAGTCCCTTGGAATTGCTACCAAAGATGGAGCATACTTAGACAGAAGAGTAAACTTCAAGGCATACTCATTGACACTCATGTTACCTTGCTTAAAATTGATGAACTCTTCCAACTTAGCCTTCCTCAACTCGCGAGGAAAGAACCTATCTAGAAATGCAAACTTAAAAGCTTCCCACTCTATAGGACCCGCTCCTACCGGCGTACTATCTTTTCATTGCTCATACCAAATTTTGGCAACATCTTTCAATTGATAAGCAACTAGTTCCACTTTTTTTTTTTTATAGAAGTCCACCCCATGATAGCAAGTGTCTTATAAACCTCTTCTATGAACCCATTTGAATTTTCTTCCACCTTGGAGCCGCTAAACTCCGGAGGGTTCATCCTCAAAAACTCTCTTATCCTAAAAATACCCATCCCCCATATAGGGTTTGCCAGAGCCACCACCTTTCTATTGGCTTGCGCCGTCAAGGTTTGAACCAATAATTGCATAGAAGCCCTAAATTCCGCAAGAGTGGCATTCCCAATTGGAGGGTCATTTTGAACTTGAGGAGGAGCTTGTGGATGGACTTGGAGAGGAACCTCTTGGTCCATATTTTCTTCCTCTTCTCTCCTAGAATTATCCCTTGTATTAGCCATACCTTGAAAAACAATGGGCACGGATTAGAAGAAGGTCATACTAAAGTCAAACTCTATAGCACGACTAAGAGAATGAAAAAGTGAGATTTCCTAAACATCCAATATCCTCATATTCATAAATGTGGCGTGCTTCACATTTACGAACAAGACCCTACTAGACGTGGTTTAAGACAATCCTAGAACCATTCTAAACCTTGTGCTCTGATATCAAGTTTGTCACGACCTAGGGGTACCCCCTAGACGTAACATGGCGTAGTTGACCCTGAAGGGGTTTCATACAAACCCTTGGCATAATCATAACATAAGATACTAGAAAAGTATGAGAAATTTAAAACTTCTTTAAAATCATACAATCGAAAATATTTTTATAAAGCAAGCGGAAGTCTTTCTAAACTTTTGTCTCAAACCATATATTAAACTCATGAATAAAAGACTTGGGACGCAGCCCATATAAAAGTCTAAAACATAAGGAAATGACATAAATGGACCATAAAGGGTTTGTCCTCGAAGCTATGAGGACTACCAAATCTTCTAGTCTTCTTGCACATTAGAAACCTAGCCTTCAAGCAACTCAATCCCCGAAACCCTACATTTGATTTCAATGTAGGCAATATGCGTTAGTACAAAATGTACCAAGTATGTAAGCTAACACAACATCATAAGAGTATCTCAAAATGGTTAGTCACATAAGACATAAGCATAAGAGATAATAACATATTCATAGCATAATATCCAACATAGGCATCATATCATCACAAGTCAACATAAGACATAGTTAATGAGCATAGGAGATAAGTCATGTTCATGGCATAGTCTTAACTTAGACTTTCATATTACATACTTCAACTTTTAGTCTTTCCTATCACAAGAGAACTACTTCACAAGCCACCTCTAAGGATACTTGTGCTAGGCAAGAATAGTATCCCATAATACTATCCAAGCTAAGCACCTTTTTTTTATCATTCTTGGGCATAGTTCCCATTCATAGTTAAGACCTAGGTTTTCATGTCATAAAACCACTTATACTCCTAAGTAACCTCAAGGCACACTTGTGCAATGCATGAGTGGCATCCCATAATACCAACACACTAAGCATATCTTGACATCACTCTATTCATGCTTTCTAATCATAAGTGTCATAAGCATTTCTTGTTCAGTTCTTGTAAAACTAGTTTACTTTTAGGAACATGGATTACTAAATAGTCCTTTTCTAAAAATCTGACAATTGTCTTAACAATTTCCTTGTTTTCTTTAGGACAATGAAATAAAACTTTTTTCATTCTTTTTGAATATCCAATTAACACACACATTGCATTCCTAATTTGAAAGGAATTGAATTCAAATGTGATATGTAGTGCATAGAACATATCCCAAAAGAAATAAAACATCAACAAAATAAGTCAATCTTTAATCTTATCATCTTCATAAGAGTCTATTTCTTTTCTCTTTTACACCAATCTTTTATAGAGTGTGTAGTGTAGACGATTGAATAGCAATTATTTTATTAGATAAGTGACTCATCAGCTCTGCAGATAGGTACACATCACTACAATCAGATTGCAGTGATTTTATATATTTTACATGATACTATTTTCATTTGTCTTAAAATATTTTGAGTTTATCAAGACATTCAGACTTACAAAACATCAAAAATATATTTGCATATCATGAGTAACTTTCTGAAAATTTCAGAATACTCAAATTCACCTCTTGCCCGAATGATCATTTACCGCAAAAATCTGAATATATTAATTATAACTTATCACTACCTTTATTTCCTTCTTAAGAGGAAAGGTATCTTAGTCATTTTTATGTCTAAACATGACTCACATGTTGGTAGTGACTTCATTTTCAATGAACCATTATGTCCATTCTTTATCCAACTTCAAAGTTTTATCCCAAATAAATGATGCAAACGCTAGTGTACATATAAGTTTCATTCAATATAAAAGATATTTTCTTTTATGTGATAGATTAATACTCAATTCATGAGAAAAAAAATCACGAATCAATATACAATAAGAGATAACATATTTATCAAACTCAAAAGAGTTACAAGAAAAAATTATTAAGTGTCCATCTCTTATTTAACTAGAAACCGAAAATAATTTCATCTAACATGAACATATATAATGCAATTTTTTTTTGAATTAAGATCTTACCTCTATCGAAAGAAACACTTGAGTAGTATTAAGTGAGTCCGTAAAGTCTATTGAGAAATTGACATATAATACATTAAATAGATCATATTATATTGAATAATTGTAAATAACAAAATTCAGGACTCATTTATACATATATATCCATGCATCTCGAATAGCCAATCGATGGGATCAAAGAACTACTCATGCAATACACATGTACAATGATTGATTATTCACTGCATAAACTTATACATACCTAACTCAGATGAAGAGTCTACGGTTAGTTTAAGTCAAGAGAAAATTACCGTAGTTACATTGATCCAATCACATATTACTAAGTTAAGAAGAGTTAATACAGATTATCAAAACTAGCAATTATATACATAGTGACTTGTATTAATTTCATCCGATATGGAGGAAGGTCTAAGCCAACACATGAAACTAATACTTCACTACAATTCAATCTTGGCAATCAAGGTAAGGACCTCTATAGCCAAATATGACCAAAAACTAATATAACGATCCAAAAAAAAAAATTTACTAGGTCTGTCACGACCCAGGGGTACCCCTTAGATGTAACTAGGCATACAAGACTCAGGGAGGCCTCATACAAGACCACTTAGCATATCATAACATAAGATAATAGAAAAGTGCAGAAATTTAAATCATTTTCTAGACAATCAGAGTCTTTTATAAAAGTGAAGGGGAAGTCTATTACATTTGTCTCAAACCATCTAATACAACTTCAATAGTCTTTGGGACACAACCCATACAATAGTTTAAACATAAAGGAAAGGTGGGTAAATCCTCGATGCTATGAGGACTTACCAAATCTTCAACTCCTTGCTTCTACTAAGAACCTAGCCACGAGAATGGAACTCAATATCGCCAGACCCTACATTTGATAAGAATGTAGGCAAGAGTATGCATTAGTACAAAATATACTAAATATGATAGCTATCATAATTCATCAACATAAGCATAACATAAGAATTATTCAACATAAGTCATATACCATAGTCATAAGAGATACATCATCAACATAAGCTATAAGAATAGGAGACAACAACACAATCATAGGCATAATCAATGCATCTAGATCAACATAACATTGGAGAAACACTTCATAAGCAACCCTCAAGGCATGCTTTTGAAATGCATGGATAAGACCCCATAACCTCACCCATACTAAGCAAACCATATTAGGCCCTCATCCTGTCATCCATACTCATAATATTTTATTCTCATAGTTAACTTATTTCTCGTAGACAAGGGAAATCAGCAATAGTCATTCATGTATTGGAAGGGCCTCTCAAGATACAATCCAAATTAGTCATGCTCATATTTCATACTTCACATCACTCTTACTTACTCATAAGACACGGGGACTCACCTCTCATAGTCTATCATAAAGGCTAATGGGTATTCACCTTTGCCTTACATATTTAGTCATATGTATTCACCTCCATAACTATTTTAGGTAATCATAGGTATTCACCTCCATAACTATTTTAGGTAATCATAGGTATTCACCTCCATGCCCCTTCATGATCTGATATAACTATTCCTGTCCACATTATTTACAAAGGACGATAGGTATTTCTGTAACACCCTGTATCCGAAAACATACCAGATTACAAATTTTAGAAGCTATAAGTGCCACCAACGGGCACCACCTATGGACCGTAGTGTGACCCACGGTCCGTATTGGTGGTTCATGGATGGTCACTATAGCCCACCCCAAAAATAGCCCAATTTTTTTGTCTACGGGTCGACCCACGGCCTGACCCACGGACTATAGGTCAGACCATGGATCGTGGTCCACGTCCATGGATCAGACCCCAAAGAACCAACCTCCAGTCGCGAACGAAAGTTGACCAGCATGGACTGTAAGTCGATCGACGATCCGTCGGTCCCGTCTGTTGGTGATCCTGACAGTAGTTCAGTCAGGGGTTTTTTGGTCTTTTACTTATGCGTTGGACCCCTAAACTACATCGTTTAAACCCTAAACTACGTGGTTTTGATCAGTTTTAGCCTAGAAACATAACTACAACTTACGTAAGTCAGATCATTCACCGAAAACTTCGAAACTTAGAACGTAAAGAGAAGAAAGAGGCGACCAAACCCTTCCAAAGAATGCAACAAGATTCCATCAGATCCTGCCCCAAAATTGAAAGATTTCTCCGTGGAATTCGTCACCAGGTATGTGAGATTTCACTAGTGGGTTTCTTTTGTAACACCTCGAAAACTAGACCCAGAATGTTTTTGCAGAAACTCACCTAAAGTAGTGAACCACGGCAGGGTTCACGGATCGTGATAGGGTCCACGGTTTATTAACCTGCCCGTGGCCTTGACTTGCATCCCACCAGGCCCAGCCATCAGACCATGGGACCCTTCACGGGCCGTGGTCATAAAGATGGGCTGTGGTTGCGCCCGTAGAGTCGAGGCAACAACCCCCCTAACCAGCCCCTTAGACCTCCACACCCAAGTGAAGACCACGAGGACCTTCACGGTTCATGGTCCCTCACACGGGTCGTGGAGTGTCTCGTGAAGGCTAACAAGTAGGCTTCCCAGACATGAGCCTCTAGACCTCATCCCAAGTGAACACGAGGACCTTTACGATCCGTGGTCCTTCACACATGCCGTGGTAAGGTTCATGACAGAAAACCCCAGAACCACAAGACCAAGTGAAAACCACGAGGGCCTTCACGGTCCGTGGTCCCTTTCATGGTCCGTGAAAGGGGCCGTGATCAGCCCTGTCTGCAATTTATGTCAGGGGTCTTTTGGTCTTTTCTTATTTCATTGGACCCTAAACTACGTCATTTTAACCCTAAACTACGTGGTTTTGATTAGTTTTAGCCTAAAAATATAACGAGAACTTACCCAAGTCAGATCTTTCATCAAAAACTTAGAAAATTGGAAGCAAGAAAGGAGAAGAGGTCGACCAACCCTAGCTTCAAGAATGCAACAAGTTCCTTCAGTTCTTACCCCAAAATCAAAAGATTTTTTCATGGAATTCGTCAGTAGGTATGTGGGCTTTCACTAGTGGGTTCCTTTCACCCATTAGATCGCTAGTTTTCAGTCAATTTCTTGATTCCCTTATTATGACTAGACTTAGGGTTTCTTGAATGTTTGGGTTCTTAGATGTTAGAATGATCCAAATCAGATTAGTATGTTAAAATTCAGTCTACTGCATGAATTTTAGAACCCTAACTATGTCGTTCTTTGGTTCTTGTATTACACATGCTAGGCCAAATATTTCAGTTATTTCAGCTATACATGCCTCAGTTTGAAATGTGTCATTATCAGTTATTTGTATACATTCTCAGTTTGCAGGTCATTTTGGGCTATCCAGTGTATCACAATAATTTAATCACAATGTGTTAATCACTTAATCCATTGAGAGTAGCATAATACCGAGTTGGACTAGGGTTTAGCGTACCCAAATAGTCTAAGAACTACTAGCCACGTCGGTTGTAATTCCCTTATGTGGGCATCATTTTAGTGATCACGCCAGCATGCCTCTATACATGTGGCAGGGTATATTGGGTCCTCTTGATGGGGCGTATACATTAGACTCCACATTTAGCTCAGGTGGTTAAATTATCGATTATTAGTAGCTCCCACAGCTTAATCAGACTATATTGCATTGGCCATTTTCAGTACATGCAGTATTCCGTCTCAGTATCTTATAAATTGGTCATTGCATTCAACTAGCTCAGTCTTCACTATCTATATCATGTTCAGATTATGCACTTGCTTTATTGCTTTTTAAGTTATATGTTTTTTTCATCTTTATTCTATCCTGCATGCTCAGTACCTTTCAAGAACTGATACATTTATTGCGCTACATCTTCTCATTACGTAGGTTCAGGTCCCCAGCAATCAAATCACGCTTAGATCGATTCCCGATCTCCTGTTCAATAGTATCAGTGGCGAGTCCTCATTCTTCGAGGACAACAATCATGTTATTTTTAGTATTTTAGTTTTTTAGTTTAAGTTTTGCTAGTCTTAGATGGGGCATGTCCTAGCACTTTTAGTTAGTTTAGAGGTTATTTCAAGAAATAGTTAGTTTCAACTTTAGTCTTTGAGTTTAGTACTTCTTTTGTATTCAAACTCTCAGCTTTCATATGTTCAGGCAGTATATGGGTATTCCCCATCATTTTCAGTATATCTTATGATTTAGCTTCCGCATAGTTTTATTATTCAGTATATATTTAGTAAGCTTATGATTATTCCAGCAACGTTAGCTTGGGGTCACTTGTGATCCTAGGTCCCGTGTCTGCATCTCAGGGGTAGCTTCAGTTGTGACAAACTTGATATCAGAGCACTAGATTTAAGAGTCCTAGGATGTCTGAAAAGCCGCACTAAGTAGAGTCCTGTTCAAGGGTGTGAAGTACACCACATTTGATGAGAGGGAGGCTACGAAGTGTTTTAGGAAAAATCTTTATTTTCTTATTACTCTTATCGTGCGTAAGGTATGATCTAATTCCATTCTAACTCGATATTCTGCATTTCAATGATCATGCATCCTCGTAGAGCTAACGCCAGGAATGAAAACGCAGCTCCTCCAGTCCCAGATCAAGAAGTCTCGAATGCAGAGTTCAGGAATGCCATTCAGATATTGGCTCAGAGTGTGGCCAACCAGAATAACCAGCGGGCTCCAATTCTGGTAAACGCTAATATTGGGTTAGCTGCAGCCAGAGTGCGAGACTTTGTTACGATGAATCTGCCAAATTTCTTAGGATCACAGGTTGGAGAAGATCCCTAAAACTTCATTGACGAGGTCAAGTAGATCTTTGAAGTGATGCAGGTAACTGGTAATGATCGGGTTGAGTTAGCATCTTACCAACTCAAGGATGTAGCTCATATCTGGTGTATACACTGGAAGGAAAATAGGGATACATATGCAACTCCTATCTCATAGGATTGCTTTAGTGAGACTTTTCTGGACATGGTTTTCCCAAGAGAGCTAAGGGAGGCCAAAGCTCAGGAATTTATGAACTTAAGGCAAGGTAGCATGACAAACCAAGAGTATGGGCTCAAGTTTACCCAACTCTTCAGGTATGCTCCTCACATGGTGGCTGATTCTAGAGCCCAAATGAACAAGTTACTTTATGCAGTGTTAAACTTGGTGAAAACAGAATGTAGGAATGCTATGTTGCTGGGAGATATGAGCCTCTCTAGGCTTATGACTCATGCTCAATAGGTTGAGAGTGACAAGTTTAAGGAACAGTCCAAGGAACACAAGAAGGCTAGCACTCGAACCTATGAGTATTTTCAGCAGAAATCGGGTGGTGGAAATCACTCGCAGGGTCAGTAGAAATTTTCAACTCCAGCACCTTCATCAGCTAGTGTCCCATCTTCCAGGTTCCGTAATGACCAGAAAGGTAGGGCATCACGCTCTAAGTCTAAGAGGGAGTGTTACAGGTACCAAAACCTACCCAACTTGCCCTAAGTGTGGTAAGAACCAACCGGGCGAGTGCCTAGTAGGAAAAGAAGGATGCTTTGAATGTGGTCAGTCTGGTAACAGGTTGAACGATTGTCCTTCTAAACAGGGTCAATGAGGCAATGCTAAATGAGCCCAGTTTACAACTTCAGCAGCACCAGCAGGTCGCCCAACTCAGCAGGGTAACTCTTCTGGTATAGGTGGCGTACAATGCCAAAATAGGCTCTATGCTCTTCGGGCTCGCCAGGATCAGGAAGATTCTCCTGATGTAATCACTTGTATGTTATGAGTCTTTAATCTCGATGTTTATTCTTTGTTAGATCCAGGGGCTACTCTTTCCTTTGTTACTCTTTTTGTAGCAGTTAAGTTTGATGTTAGTCTAGAAACTCTCTCAGAACTTTTCTCAGTCTCTACTCCAGTCGGTGACCTAGTTATGGCTAGACAGGTATACATAAATTGTCCTGTCACAATTTCTTAGAAATTCACCTCATTAGATCTTGTAGAGTTAGAAATGGTAGTCTTTGATGTAATTCTAGGCATGGATTAGTTACATTAATGTTATGCCTTAGTCGATTGTAGAACTAGGATTGTTCATTTTAGTTTCGAGATGAACCAATCTTAAAATGGAAGGGTAATAGATTAGCACATATGGGTCGATTCATTTCTTCCTTTAAGGCCAGAAAGATGATCTCTAAGGGTTATCTCTATCATCTAGTTTGGGTTAAGGATTCAAGCTCCGAAACCCCAACTCTTGAGTCAGTTCCAGTGGTTAATTAGTTTCCAGAAGTGTTTCCAGAAGATCTTCCCGGAGTTCCTCCTGATAGGGAAAATGACTTTGGAAATGATCTCCTTACAGATACCCATCCTATCTCTATTTCTCCTTACAGAATGGCTCCAGCTGAGCTTAAGGAATTGAAATAGCAGTTGAAAAACCTTCTAGATAAGGGCTTCATCGGACATAGTATTTAGCCATAGGGTGTACCAGTATTGTTCGTAAAGAAGAAAGATGGTTCTCCCAGAATGTGCATTGACTATAGGCAGGTTAGCAAGGTCATAATCAAGAATATGTATCCCATCTCCAGGATTGATGACTTATTTGACCAACTTCAGGGTGCTAGTCATTTCTCAAAGATAGACCTCAGATCGGGTTATCATCAGCTCAAAGTCAGATATAGTGACATTCCAAAGATAGCCTTCAGAACTCGGTATGGTCGTTATGAATTTATAGTTATGTCATTTGGACTAACCAATGCTCCTGCAACTTTCATGGATTTGATGAACAGAGTGTTCAAGAAGTATTTGGACTTATTCATTATCATCTTTATTGATGATATCCTCTTTTATTCTAGGAATGAGGAAGAACATGCAGTCCCTTGAGGGTTGTTCTGCAAACTCTCAAGGATGACCAGTTAGTCGCCAAATTTAATAAGTGTGAATTTTGGTTGAAGTAAGTTGCTTTACTTGGGCATATAGTGTCTAGTGAAGGAATTAGAGTAGATTCCTAGAAAATAAAAGCAGTGAAACAATGGCCTAGACCTACCTCTCCTACAAATATAAGAAGTTTCTTGAGTTTAGCACAGAAGATTTATGGAAGGATTTTCATCTATAGCCTCACCATTGACTAGGTTGACTCAGAATATGGTCAAGTTTCGGTGGTTAGATAATTGTGGGAAAAGCTTTGCAGAATTGAAAACTAGGTTAACTACAACTCCTGTTTTGACTCTACCAGAGGGTTCATATGGTTATGTGATTTATTGTGACACATCTAGAGTCAGCCTAGGTTGTGTGTTGATGCAGCGAGGTAAGGTTATAGCTTATGTTTCTTGACAGCATAAGGTGCATGAGAAGTACTATCCAACTCATGACCTCGAGCTTGCGGCGGTGGTGTTTGCACTCAAGATTTGGATATACTACTTGTATGGTGTTCATGTAGATGTGTTCACAGACCATAAGAGCCTCTAGTATGTATTCACCCAAAAAGAGTTGAATCTTCGCCATAGAAGGTGGCTTGAGTTCCTCAAATATTATGATATGAGCGTGCATTACCATCCGGGTAAGGCGAATGTTGTAGCAGATGCTCTTAGCATATTATCCATGGGTAGTGTAGCACATGTTGAGGAAGAGAGAAAGGAGTTAGCAAAGGATGTTCATAGACTTGATCGCCTAGGAGTTCGTCTTATGAGCATATCAGATGGTGGTGTAACGGTTCAGAATGGGGAAGAATCTTCTTTTGTAGTGGAAGTTAAGGAAAACAAGACAGCAATCCAATATTACTTGAACTCAAGGGTGCAGTCTACCAACAGAGAGTTGAGGTTTTCTCCCAAGGAGGAGATCGTGTGCTTCGCTACCAGGGTCGATTATGTGTTCCTAATGTGGGTGAGTTGAAACAGCATATCCTTGCAGAGGCGCATAACTCCAGATATTCTATTCATCCAGTTGCCACTATGATGTACCGCGATCTGCGGGAAGTCTATTGATGGAATGGTATGAAAAGAGATGTAGCAAATTTTGTGGCTAAGTGCCCCAATTGCCAGCAAGTCAATGTAGAACATCAGAAACCAGGATGTATGAATCAAGAGATTGACATTCCTACTTGGAAGTGGGAAGTGATCAACATGGACTTCATCACAGGTTTACCTCGTACTCGCAGACAGCATGACTCCATTTGGGTGATAGTTGACAAAGTTACTATGTCTTCTCGGTTTTTGGCGGTCAAGACTATAGATTCGGCAGAGGACTCCGCCAAGCTTTATATTAATGAGATTCTAAGGTTGCATGGGGTTCCTTTGTCAATCATCTTAGATAGAGGTCCTCAGTTTACCTCTCATTTCTGGAAGTCATTCCAGAAATGTATTGGTACTCAGGTTAACCTTAGCACAATATTTGATCCATAGATGGATGGTCAGGCAGAGCGTACCATTCATACCTTAGAGGACATGTTGAGAGCTTGTTTGATCGATTTCAAGGATAGTTGGGATGATCACCTTTTTCTTGTTGAGTTCGCGTACAACAATAGTTACCATTCCAGCATTCAGATGACCCCTTATAAGGAATTGTATGGGCGTAGGTGCATGTCTCTTGTTGGTTGGTTCGAAGTAGGTGAAGTAGCCTTGATAGGTCCAAATTCAGTCCATTATGCTATGGAGAAAGTGCAACTCATTAGAGAAAGACTTAAGACAGCCCAGATTCGCCAGAAGTCTTACGTAGATGTAAGGAGAAGGGAACAAGAGTTCTAAGTTGATGATTAGGTTTTCCTAAAAGTGTCACCTATAAAGGGGGTGATGAGATTTGGCAAGAAAGGGAAGCTCAGTCCCAGATATGTAGGCCCTTACCGGATCTTGAAAAGGATTGGCAAAGTGGCGTATGAGTTAAAGTTGCCAACATATTTAGCAGCAGTGCATCCAGTCTTTCACATTTCACTATTGAAGAAGTGTGTGGGTCATCCAGCATCCATAGTGCCATTTGATAGTATGGCTATGAAAGATAGCCTATCTTATGACGATGTACCAGTTGAGATTCTTGATCAACATGTTAGAAGATTGAGAAACAAAGAAGTCACTTCAGTCAAAGTTTGGTGGAGGAGTCAGTCCACGGAGGGAGCTACTTGGGAAGCAGAAGCAGCAATGAAAGCCAAGTACCCTCACCTCTTTCCTTGTGAATCCATTCCAGCTTGAGGTAATATCTTCAGTTTTTCAGTCACTCATGCATGAATTATGTCTTAGTATCATGTTCCTTCGGTCCGTACTTGTATTTTCAGCGTATTTACATGTTTTTGGAACTTAGCTCAGTTAGAAATCAGTCTTCAGTGCTTATTGGTAGGGTTGCAGCTCATTCCCTCCATTTCAGCTAGTTTAGTCTTCATTCGAGGATGAATGTTCCCAAGGGGGAGATATTATAACACCTCAAAAACCAGACCCAATTTTTTTTCCGCAGAAACTTACCTGAAGTAGTGAACCACATCAGGGTTCACGGACCATGATAGGGTCCACGATCGGTTAACCTGCCCGTGGTCTTGACTTGGATCCCACCAGGCCTAGACATCAGACCATGGGACGCTTCACGGGCCGTGGTCATGGTGATGGGCCGTGGTGGCGCCCGTAGAGTCGAGGCAACAACCCCCCCTAACCAGCCCCTTAGACCTCCATGCCCAAGTGAAGACCATGAGGACCTTCATGGTCTGTAGTCCCTCACACGGGTCATGGAATGGCTCATGAAGGATAACCAGCAGGCCTCCTAGACATGAGCCTCCAAACCTCAGCCTAAGTGAGGACCACGAGGACCTTCACGGTCTGTGGTCTCTCACACGGGTCGTGGTAAGGCTCGTGATAGAAAACCCCAGAACCACAGGACCAAGTGAAGACCATGAGGGCCTTCACGGTCCATGGTCCCTTTTACGGTCCGTGAAAAAAGTCGTGGTCAGCCCCGTCTGCAACTTAAGTTCGGGATCTTTTGGTCTTTTCCTATTTTTTTTGGACCCTAATCTACTTGGTTTTGATTAGTTTTAGCCTAAAAACATAACTAGAACTTACCCAAGTTAGATCTTTCATCAAAAACTTAGAAAATTAGAAGCAAGAAAGGAGAAGAGGTCGACCAACCCTAGCTTCAAGAACGCAACAAGTTTCCTTCAGTTCCCTCCCCGAAATCGAAAGATTTCTTAGTGGAATTCGTCAGCAGGTATGGGGGATTTCACTAGTGGGTTCCTTTCACCCATTAGGTCCCTAGTTTTCAGTCAGTTTCTTGATTCCCTCATTATGATTAGACCTAGGTTTTCTTGAAAGTTAGAATTATTGGGTTCTTAACTGTTAGAATGATCCAAATCATATTAGTATGCTAATATTCAGTTTATTGCATGAAATTCAGAACCCTAGCTATGTAGTTCTTTAGTTCTTGAATTACACATGCTAGGCCAGATATTTTAGTTATTTCAGATATACATGCCTAAGTTTGAAATGTGTCATTATTAGTTATTTATGTGCATTCTCAGTTTGCATGTCATTTTGAGCTATCTAGTGTATCACAGTATTTCAGTCATAATGTGTTAATCACTTAATCCATTGGGAGTAGCAAAATACCGAGTTGGAATAGGGTTCAGTGTACCCATATAGTCTCAGAACGTAGGTTGTAAGTCCTTTCTGTGGGCATCATTTTAGTGATCACGCCAGCATGCCTCTATAACTGTGGCAGGGTATATTGGGTCCTCTCGATGGGGCATATACATCGGAGTCCACATTTAGCTCATGTGGTTTTATTATCGGTTATTAATAGCTCCCACAACTCAGTCAGAATCTATTGCATTGACCATTTTTAGTAGTCAATATTCAGTGTCAGTATGTTATAAATTGGTCATTGCATTCGGCTAACTCAGTCTTCAGTATCTATATCATGTTCAAATTACGCACTGCTTTATTGCTTGTTTAGTTATGTGTTTATTTCAGCTTTATTCTATCTTTCATGCTCAGTACCTTTCAAGTATTGATGCATATATTGCGCTACATCTTCTCGTGATGTAGGTTCAGGTCCCCAACAGTTAGATCACGCTTAGATCAGTTCTCGATCTCCAGTTCAGCAGTATCAATGATGAGTCCTCATTCTTTGAGGACAACAATCATGTTATTTTTAGTATTTTAGTCTTTTAGTTTCAGTTTTGCTAGACTTAGTTGGGGCATGTCCCAACACATCTAGTCAGTTTAGAGGCTATTTTCAGACATAGTTAGTTTCAGCTTTAGTATTTGAGTTTAGTATTTATTTTGTATTCAAACTCTCAGCTTTCATATGGTTAAACAGTATATGGGTATTCCCCATCATTTTCAGTATATCTTATGATTTATCTTCTGCACAGTTTTAGTATTCAGTATATCTTTAGTATGCTTAGTATTATACCAGAAGGGTTAGCTTAGGGTCACTTGTGATCCTAGGTCCCGTGTCCCTATCTCGGGAGTAGCTCGGGGCGTGATATCTTTCACCCATTCGGTCCCTAGAGTTTAGTCAGATTCTTGATTCCCTTACTATTATCTAGACATAGGGTTTCTTGAATGTTAGAATTGTTGGGTGCTTAGCTGTTAGAAGGATCCAAATCAGGTTATCATGTTATTACTCAGTTTCTCATATGATATTCAGAACCCTAGTTGTATATATTTGTAAGTTTATGAACTATGCATGCTAGGTCAGATTATTCAATTATTTCTAATATACACATGCTTCAGTTTACGAATGTCACATTATCAGTCATAATTGTGACATTCTCAGAGTTTGTGTGTCAGTATTTAGGCTATTCAGTATTACAAAACTTCAGTCATAAAAATGTTAAATTACTTAATCAATTGTGAAGCTTAATACCGAGTGGTCTAGGGTCAAACACCCTCAAGTCCCAAAACTACGTGCCCCGTAGGTTCTAAGTCCCCTCTGTGGGCATCATTTTAGTGATCACGCTAGCATGTCTCTATACCTCTAGCAGGGTATATTGGGTCCTCTTGATGGGGCGTATACATCAGACTCCACAATTAGCTCATTTAGTTTTATGTCGGTTATTAGAATCTCCCCTATAGTCCAATCCAACTCTATTGCATTGACCATGTTATCAGTATAGTTCAGTATTCAGTCTCAACATATTATAAACTTGGTCAATGCATTTAGTATTTCATGTTCAGTATTCTTAGTTGTACCATGCTTATCTCATGTCATTCTTCAGATATATGTTAATATTCAGCTTTGCTCTATCCTGCATGCTCAGTACCTTTCAAGTACTGATGCATACTCTATGCTACATCTTCTAGTGATATAGGTTCAGGTCCTCAGCAGTCAGATCACGCATAGATCGGTTCCTGATCTTCAGTTCAGCAACATCAGTGGTGAGTCGTCATTCTTCGAGGACTACTGACGTGATTATTTTCTTGATTTTAGTTTTAGTTTCAGTTTTGCTAGATCTAGCTGGGGCATGTCCCAACATTTCTAGTTAGTAGAGCCTTTATTTCAGACATAGTTGTGTAGCTTTAGTCTTGGAGTTTGACTTATCATTTGTACTCAAACTCACAGTTTTGACATATTCAGATTTAGTATATGGGTATTCCCCATCATTTCATTTCCGATTTATTCGTATAATTTAGCTTCCGCATAGTTTTATTGCTTCAGTTTATCTTTAGTATGCTTATTATTATGCCAGCAAGGTTAGCGTGGGGTCACTCGTGATTCTAGGTCCCATATCTGCATCCAGGGGGTAGCCTCGGGGCGTGACAAACTTGGTATCAGATTATTTGGTTAAAAAGTCTTAGGATGTCTAAAAAGCCACCTTTTCATGGGTGTGAAGTGCATCACATCTAATGAGAAGGAGGTTGCAAAGTGTTTCAGAAAACTTCACTTTCGTTGTTACTCTTATCTTGCGTAAGGTATGATCTAATTCCTAATTCTAACTCATCATTTTGCGTTTTAGATCATGCCTCCTCGTAGAGCCTATGGTAGGGGTGCAAATCCACGTAATGCTAATGCAGCTCCTGCAGTCCCAGATCAGGAGGTTTCGAATGATGAATTACAAAATGCTATCCAGTTGTTGGCTCAGAGTGTGACCAACCAGAATAATCAGTAGGCTCTAGTTCCATCAAATTCTAATGTTGGGTCAGCTGCAGCTGGAGTTCATAATTTTGTTAGGATGAATTCGTCTGAGGTCTTAGGATCGCAGACTGGTGAGGATCCCCAAAACTTCATTGATAAGGTCAAGAAGATCTTTGGAATAATGCATGTAATTGGAAATGATCGGGTTGAGTTGGCATCTTACCAGCTTAAGGATGTCGCTAATATCTTGTATACTTAGTGGAAAGAGAATAGGGGTACAGATGCTACTCTTATCACTTGGGAATTCTTCAGTGAGACCTTTTTGGATATGTTCTTCCCAAGAGAGTTGAGAGAGGCAAAAGCTCAGGAGTTTATAAATTTGAGGCAGGGTTCTGTGACGGTCCAAGAGTAAGGACTCAAGTTCACCCAACTCTCCAGGTATGCTCCTCACATGGTTGCTGACTCCAGGGCTCAAATGAACAAGTTCATGTGTGGGGTATCCGATTTTATGAAAATAAAGTGTAGGAATGCCATGTTACTTGAGAATATGAACATCTCTAGGCTCATGGCTCATGACTCATGCTCAGCAGCTTGAGGGTGATAAACTTAGGGAACAAGCCAATGAGAATAAGAAAGCTAGGACAGGAAACTATGACTATTCTCAACAAAAATTGGGTGGAGGAAATCGCTCGCAGTTACATCAAAAGTCTTCAGCTCCAGCACCTTTATCAGCCAGTGTTCCATCCTCCAAGTTCCGTAATGATCAGAAAGGTCGTGCGACAGGCTCTAGGACTCAAGGTAGTGTTTCAGACACCAGAACCTACCCAACTTGCCCCAAGTGTGGTAAGAACCATCCGGGTGAGTGCCTTGCAGGAAAGGAATGATGTTTTGGGTGTGGTCAGTCGGGTGACAGGTTAATGGATTTTCCTTCTAAACAAGGTCAATGAGGTAACAATGGTACAACTCAGTCTACAACTTTAGCAGCACCAACAGGTCGCCCGACTCAGTAGGGTAACTCATCTGGTATAGGTGGCGGTCAGCGCCAAAATAGGTTGTATGCTCTCCAGGCTCGCCAGGATTAAGATGACTTTCCAGATGTAGTCACTGGTGCGTTACAAGTCTTTGACATAGACGTTTATGTATTGTTAGATCCAGGGTCTACTCTTTCCTTTGTAACTCCTTATATAGTAGTCAAATTCAATGTTAGTCCTGAAACTCTCTTAGAACCCTTCTCTGTCTCTACTCTAGTCGGTGACCCAGTTATAGGTAGACAGTTATACATAAATTATCCTGTCAGAGTCTCCCAGAAAGTCACCTCAGCAGATCTAATAGAGTTAGAAATGGTATACTTCGAACTTTGATGTCATTCTAGGCATGAATTGGTTACATTCCTATTATGCCTCAATCAATTGTAGAACTAAGATTGTTCATTTTTAGTTTCCAGACGAACCAATCTTATAATAGAGGGGTAGTAGTATAGCGCCTATGGGTTGATTCATTTCTTACCTTAAGGCCAGAAAGATGATTTCTAAGGGGTATCTCTATCATCTAGTTTGGGTTAAGGTTTCAAGCTCCGAAACCCCAAATCTTAAGTTAGTTCCCGTAGTCAATGAGTTCCCAGAACTGTTCCCAGAAGATCTTCCTAGAGTTTTTCTCGAAAGAGAGATCGACTTTGGAATTGATCACCTTCCACATACCCTACCTATCTCTATTCCTCCTCACAGAATGCCTCCAGCTGAGCTTAAGGAATTGAAAGAGCAGTTGAAAGACCTTCTAGATAAAGGGTGCGCCAGTGTTGTTTGTTAAGAAGAAATATGGTTCTCTCATAATGTGCATTGACTATAGGCAGTTGAACAAGGTCACAATCAAGAATAAGTATCCCATCCCCAGGTTTGATGACTTGTTTGACCAACTTCAGGGTGCTAGCAATCAAAGATAGACATCAGATCGGGTTATCATCAGCTCAAAGTCAGAGATAGTGACATTCCAAAGACAACCTTCAAAACTTGGTATGGTCATTATGAATTTGTTGTTATGTCATTTGGACTAACCAATGCCCCTGCATCCTTTATGGATTTGATGAACATAGTATTCAAGCAGTATTTGGACTTGTTCGTTATCGTCTTTATTGATGACATCCTCATTTACTCTGGGAATGAGAAAGAACATGTGAATCATTTGAGGGTTGTTCTGCAAACTCTCAAAGATCGCCAGTTATTCGCTAAGTTTAGCAAATTTGAGTTTTGGTTGCAATCTGTTTCTTTCCTTGGTCACATTGTGCCTAGCGAAGGGACCCGAGTGGATTTTCAGAAGATAGAATCAGTGAAACAATGGCCCAGACCTACCTCTCTGATAGATATATGAAGTTTCTTGGGTCTAGCAGGTTACTACAGAAGGTTCATGGAAGGGTTTTCATCCATAGCCTCTCCATTGACTAAGTTGACTTAGAAAATGTCAAGTTTAAGTGGTTTGATGATTGTGAGAAAAACTTTGCAGAATTGAAAACTAGGTTGACTACAACTCCTGTTTTGACTCTACCAGATCAGTCAGACGGTTATGTTATTTACTGTGATGCATACATAGTCGGCCTAGGTTGTGTGTTGATGCAATGAGGTAAGGTTATAAATTATGCTTCTAGAGAGCTTAAGATAGATGAGAAGAACTATCCGACTCATGACCTCGAGCTAGCAGCAGTGGTGTTATAACTTAAGATTTAGAGACATTTCTTTTATGGTGTCCATGTAGATGTGTTCACAGACCACAAGAGTCTTCAGTATGTGTTCACCCAGAAAGAGTTGAATCTTCACCAGAGGAGATGGATTGAGTTTCTCAAGGATTATGAAATGAGTGTGCATTACCATCTTTCTAAGGCCAATGTAGTAGCAGATGCTCTTTGAAGACTATCTATGGGTAGTGTAGCACATGTTGAGGAAGAGAGAAATGAGCTAACAAAGGATCTTTACAGACTTGCTCGCTTAGGAGTTCATCTTGTGAGCATATCAGATGGTGATGTAATAGTTAAGAATGGGTCAGAATCTTCTTTGGTGGTGGAGGTTAAGCAAAATCAAGACAGTGATCCGATATTGTTTCAACTTAAGGGTGCAGTCCATCAACAGAGAGTTGAGGTTTTATCCTAAGGGGCAGATGGTGTGCTTCGCTATAAGGGTCGATTATGTGTTCCTGAGGTAGGCGAATTGAAACAACAAACTCTGGCAGAGGCCCATAACTCCAGATATTCTATTCATCCAGACGCCACTAAGATGTATCGTGATCTGCAAGAAGCCTTTTGGTGGAATGGCATAAAAAAAGATATAACAGATTTTGTGGCTAAGTGCTCTAATTGCTAGAAAGTCAAGGTAGAACATCAAAAACTAGGAGGTATGACTCAAGAGATTGACATTCCTACTTGGAAGTGGGAAGTGATCAACATGGACTTCATCACATGTTTACCTCGTACTCGCTGAAAGCATGACTCCATTTGGGTGATAGTTGATAGAGTTACTAAGTCTTCACGCTTTTTGGCGGTCAAGACTACAAATTCGGCGGAGGACTATGCCAAGCTTTACATTAATGAGACAATTAGGTTGCATAGGGTCCCTTTGTGTATCATCCCAAATCATTTTACCTCTCATTTCTGAAAGTCATTTCAAAAAGGTCTTGGTACTCAGAGCTTAGCTCAACATTTAATTCGCAGATGAATGGTCAGGTAGAGTGTACCATTCAGACCTTAGAGGTCATGTTGAGATCTTGCGTGATCGATTTCAAGGGTAGATGGGATGATCATCTCCCTCTTATAGATTTTTCCTACAATAATAGTTACCATTCCAGCATTCAGATGGCCCCTTATGAGTCATTATATGGGCGTAGATGTAGATCTCCAGTTGGGCGGTTTGAAGTAGGTGAAGAAGCCTTGATAGGGCCAGATTCAGTTCATGATGCTATGGGGAAAGTACAACTCATCATGGATAGACTTAAGACAGCCCAGAGTCGCCGAAAGTTCTATGCATATGTAAGGAGAAGGGAACTAGAGTTCCAAGTTGATGATTGGGTTTTCCTGAAAGTGTCACCTATGAAAGGAGTGGTGAGATTTGGAAAGAAGGGGAAGCTCAATCCTAGATATGTAGGCCCTTACAAGATCTTGAAAAGGGTTGGTAAAGTGGTTTATGAGTTAAAATTTCCAACAAAACTAGCACCAGTGTATCCGGTTTTCCACATTTCGTTGTTGAAGAAGTGTGTGGGTGACTCAGCATCTATTGTGCCTTTGGAAAGTGTGGATGTGAAGGATAGTATCACTTATGAAGACGTACCATTTGAAATCCTTGATCGTCAGTTTCGAAGGTTGAGAAACAAAGAAGTTGCTTAAGTCAAGGTTTTGTGAAGGAGCCAGTCCGTAAAGGGAGCTACTTGGGAAGCATAAACAGCCATGAAGGCCAAGTATCCTCACCTCTTTCCTTTCGATTCCATTCCAGCTTGAGGTAATAGTTCCTCTTTAGTTTTTCAGTCATTCATGTGTACCTTCAGTCTTAGTATCATGTTTCTTCAGTTTGTACTTGGATTTTCAATGTATTTCCAAGTTCTTGAAACTTAGTTCAGTCAAAAATCAGTGAAAAGATTCCACAGTAGCAACACCCCTTATTTGAACTAACTGGAGATGGAGTCCTTAGATACCAAGGTTGCTTATGTGTACTAGCAGTTGGAGAGCTCTGTACAAATATTCTTTCAGAGGCCCCTTATTTTAGATATGCATCTCACCCTGGAGCGACGAAGATGTATCAAGATCTTCGACAGATCTATTGGTGAATGGCATGAAAAAAGATATTGCGGAGATGGTAGCTAAATGTCCCAACTGTCAACGAGTTAAAGCAGAGCATGAGAGGCCTGGAGGCCTAATCCAGTATATTGAGCTTCCTTTATGGAAATGGCATATGATAAATATGGACTTCATCACTGTTTACCTTGCACTCCGCGAAGGTTTGATTCCATTTGGATAATTATCGATAGGCTAACAAAATCTGCTAATTTCTTGCCAGTTAGGACACTCAGGTGAATCTTAGCACCGCTTTTCATCCACAAACTAATGGACAGCCAAAGTGTACTATTCAGACGGTTGAGGATATGTTACGTGCTTATGTGCTGGATTTTAAAGGAAGTTGGGATCAACCTCTACCTCTTATCGAGTTCGCTTATAATAACAACTTTCAAACTAGTATTCAGATGGCCTCTTACAAAGCACTATACAGGCGGAAGTGTAAGTCCCCAATCGGTTGGTTTGAGCTTAGGGAAACATATTTTCTAGGTCCCAATCAAGTCCAACAAGCGATTGAAAAGTTTAGGCTTATTAGAGATCGGCTTCATACAACACAGTGTCGACAAAAGTCTTATGCAAATTTTCGACGACGGAACTTAGAGTTTGATATAGAAGATTGGGTTTTCCTAAAAGTATCACCTATGAAGGGCATCATACGATTCAGAAAGAAAGGGAAGCTCAGTCCTAGGTACATTGGACCGTATAAGCTTATTCGGAAGATCAGTATGGTGGCATACGAGCTTGATTTGCCTTCAAAATTGGACGCAGTCCACCCTTTATTTCATGTTTCTATGTTTCGAAAGTGCATTGGAGATTTTTCACGTATTATGCCCATTGAAAATATTTGTATCGCTGAAGACCTATCTTATACAGAGAAACCAATAGCAATTTTACATCGACAAGTAAGGAAACTTTGAACTAAAAATGTAACTTTTGTGAAAGTGTTATGAAGAAATAACAACATCGAGGAAATGACTTTGAAGGTGCAATTTATATGTCTTTTTACGAGACCCCTTCAATCATCGGAAAGGACACAAGCTAGTCTGGGTTCCTAAAACTAACCTTCAAAATGCCTGCAGGTAAAAGTGAAAGAAAGAAA
>JAJOOS010000329.1:0-56733 GCA_029582725.1 Solanum chiquidenum
TCTGAATATGAGTTTAAAAAGAAATAACGTGCGACAATATTTATAGACATATAACAACCAACTCTTTGATAGCATGCTAGCATAAAAATCACCAATCTTAAAGGATCATGCAAAAAAGAAAGGAAAAAAAAAACCTTCAGATACCTAGAATCCTAGCTTGAAAGACTTGACTAGATAATCAACTTTATTTTGATGCTTAAAATAAAAAGGTCCAGATATTTTCCTTTGAAATCTACTTTAATTTCCAACGTGAATAGAGGCTTTTGGAACTCTTTTTGTCTGTTTTTTCCCCATATTCCAGTACTCTTAGAGATAATTATAAACAACCAATATTGCAAGATAAGTGCAAACTTTTGATCTTAATTCTTTATTATTAAAAAAACAAATTGAATAATAGGTGTAAGTCTTAAATGAGAACAAACTTTGTGCACTCCTCCAACATTTCCACGTGGAAGTGATGTACCAATATAACATTATTCTTATCTCGCTAATTATACACTCAAATATTTTGTAGGTTCCTGATAAAAAATATATAAATTTTTACATATATTACAATTAGTGAAAAAAATATTTTAAATAATGCCCACCTTATATAATAATAATTTCTTGACAGAATTATACTTTTTTTTTTATCTCTGTTAAAAAAATTAATAATTTACAGAATATTTGTAAAATAAATACATTCACAATAATATCGTCACTACCCCAATTTTTTTCCATAAGCAATTAAATCATTTTATTGAAGGAACTAAAGATTATATATTTATTGAATTCCCATTCAAATCCAACATTCCTAGATCACGTCCGACGCTATATATAAAATTCTAAAATTAAAGCTCGTAAGCCTTTTTTATTGAACAAAGGACGACCTTAAGCATATGAGGTGTTACATCTTGCCCCCTTAGGAACATTCATCCTCGAATGTAATATAGAGTACATGAGTGAGGCTAAGAACCCTATACCATAACGCTTGGACTTTCTACCCAACTTCTTCGTAACTACGAAGAGACTTAACCAAAACAACCTGGACCTACCAAGGTATAAATATGACCAAGAAAGCAATGAAAATAAATACCTGCTATGCCACTGGATGAAGGCTCTAGATTCTGCTTGCTTGTCAAGGAAAATATCCGATTTGGGCTGCCACTTGGAGCCAAAGCTCCACCTCTGCCCCGACCCCGTCCAACAAAAGATTGGGTTCCCTGCTCGATTTGATTAATTGGTGATGATGACCCTGCCTCCGAACCAGTTGGATATGCCCTACCACCCTGCCTCCGAGTTGGGCAATCCCCTATATTGTGTCCCTCTTGACCACATGAAAAACAAGTTGTTGAACTCCCCTTGCATCTCCCGTAATGTGCTTTCCGACAATGACTACAATATGGTGAGTTTGGCACCGCATGATCCCTTTGCTGTTGAGCTCCTGGTACTGTAGAACTCTCCCCTGGTCCTAGTGAAATATAAGTATCAGTCTGATCATCCCATATCTGAAATGGTGGAGTCCTAAGTGGTCACTCCTCATATCTTGGCCTAGTGCCACTCTGAAATCCCTCTACGAAGTTTGTTGGCCTTAATCTCTTATGCTGCTCCCTTTCAACTCTTTCGACATTTAGCTGTGTTGTCGCTAGAGCTCTTCCAAATTTTGTGCAAGAGCTTGAATACGAGAAGGATCCATATTATCCTGCATAGAAGCTATAGTTCAAGCCCCTACATACTCTGGTGCCAACCCAACTACAAATCGATGAATCCTATCGCGTACACTATCCACATAGGATGGCGCGTACCTAGCCAATGAATCAAACTTCAGGTTATACTCACGAACACTCATGTCTCCCTAACGGAGAGCCACTAACTTATCAACACGTGCCTCTCGCATTTCAAGCGGCAAGAACTGATCCAAAAAAGAGCTTGAGAAATCAGTCCAACTAATTGGAGGTGCTTTTTTCCCTCTTAACTTTTCCCATCCTTCATACCATAGAATAGCTATGTCTCGCAGCCTAAATGCTGCAAACTCCACTGCCTCGATCCCTGTAGCATGCATCACCTTAAAGATTCAGCCAAGCTGATCAATGAAATGTTGAAGGTCTTCCCTTTGATCTGTCCCTGTAAACTCTTGGGTCTCAAGGCAAGAAACTCTCGAATCCTCGAACTTTCGAGTCCCTCAGTAGTCCCAATACCATTAGGTGCCCTCTGCACTCTTGGTGTAGTCACTACTTGAGTTAATAGATGTATTACATTCCTTATATCCTGATCTGTCACAACAGGTGGAGGAGCTAGGGGTACGACAGCTCTAGGAGGCTCCTCTCGTGGTGGAACATTTGGACAAGGTGGATGGATAGTTTCGTCCTGAGCCTCTGATGGATCTGTCTCGATGGGTTGCACCCTACTAGTTCCTTCACCTGCGGCCACATCTAGAATATGGCCGGTCGTAGTTCTTCGAGTCACAAGCATCCCTGCATACAAATAACAAATATGAACTCAACTCCTAGCTCTTAGGAAATAGCCTTATAGCACGATTAGGGATAAAAAGAAAGGGTAACCACTCCTATATGCCTCATAACCTCCTGATTATAAGTAAAGTGCACAACATACTGATAATCAAGACTCTACTAGACACGACTTGTAGACTCCCTAGGACACGATGTCGCTTTGATACCAAGATTGTCACACCCCAAACTCAGAGAAGCATGATTGGCACCCGATGTCTCACTTAAATGATCAAATGTATGAAACCCAACCAAGTTGAACCATGTGACAAGTCAAGGCTGATGAGGCCTAAACAACACCTAACATTGATAATCTAAAATAAAAATGAAATAAAATAGCAGACCGACAAGGTCGCTGGAAAAATAATACATGAAGGCCATTACAATACACACAATATATACATAAGGCCTACAAGGCCAAAAACATAAAAGGAACACAACTGACCATCCAGCCGACAAAGCCAACCCAAACCCACAACTTGCCACTACAATCTACAAGCCTCTATGAGTAAGATAGTAGTCATAGGATCGGGGCAGGGCCCCGACCTACCCTTCAACACTATATATATGCAAAACCAAAACCTGGTAACTTCGAAGGAAGTAGAGCTTACCAACAAAGTTGAGCTCCAACCAACTAGTGAAGGTCCGAATCTACATGTCGGTTAGTACCTGCAGGCATAAATCCAGTGCCCTAGGCTTGGGGCATCAATACAAAATAATGTACCGAATATGCAAGGCAATAAAATAGTAGAATAATATAACTAAATCGATAAAATGAATTAAATGCATTAATAAGTCGCAACCAACCTTCCTACTCATGACTTATTTCATATCACCACAGCAACAACAACTTACCAAGCTTCAAGTGTCCTGTACTCAGTTAACCATAACTCAGTCCACCCCACACACGAGTATGAAATGCAATGCAATGCATTGTGGTGTAGGCGAACACCCCGCTCCAAAACCTCAAAGACAAGGCAATAACTATGCATGTGGTGTAGACGAACAACCCGATCCTAGCCTCAATGGCATGAATGCATATTGTGTAGGTGTACACTCCGATCCCCAGCCTCATTGGCATGAATGCATATGGTGTAGGCGTACACCCCGGTCCCTAGCCTTAAAGGCATGAAACCTATGTCTAAGATAACTTCATGTCAATATCCAAAGTTATAACGACTCAAATAAAGTAGAGCAAATATTAGTCCTCATGGAAGCTCGTGGTGATTCTACAACTCACCATTCAGTTGATCTCGTCAAATAAGGGATTGTTTCAATAACTATTTATTACCAACAACCATAAACATATAGCATTTCTATAGGTAAGAGCTACCACACATTTGAATTTCCCATTTGTAATTTACGTTGAGGATAGAAAGTAAACAAATGATACTGCATACAAATAGTTGTAGTACTACATTGTTTTGTTCTTTATTCAATTTAAGGAAATTCATTCCATTTATTCCACTGACTTAACACATCATATATGTACTCCAAATATCGTAATATAACCACAACGCAACAATCAATTCGGACATCACAAGAATCTGATCCTTTTGATTATATATACAACCTCTCGTGCCTCATAACTTAACTCCAAATCAATATTATCTGAATATGAGTTTAAAAAGAAATAACGTGCGACAATATTTATAGACATATAACAACCAACTCTTTGATAGCATGCTAGCATAAAAATCACCAATCTTAAAGGATCATGCAAAAAAGAAAGGAAAAAAAAAAACCTTCAGATACCTAGAATCCTAGCTTGAAAGACTTGACTAGATAATCAACTTTATTTTGATGCTTAAAATAAAAAGGTCCAGATATTTTCCTTTGAAATCTACTTTAATTTCCAACGTGAATAGAGGCTTTTGGAACTCTTTTTGTCTGTTTTTCCCCCATATTCCAGTACTCTTAGAGATAATTATAAACAACCAATATTGCAAGATAAGTGCAAACTTTTGATCTTAATTCTTTATTAATAAAAAAACAAATTGAATAATAGGTGTAAGTCTTAAATGAGAACAAACTTTGTGCACTCCTCCAACATTTCCACGTGGAAGTGATGTACCAATATAACATTATTCTTATCTCGCTAATTATACACTCAAATATTTTGTAGGTTCCTGATAAAAAATATATAAATTTTTACATATATTACAATTAGTGAAAAAAATATTTTAAATAATGCCCACCTTATATAATAATAATTTCTTGATAGAATTATACTTTTTTTTTATCTCTGTTAAAAAAATTAATAATTTACAGAATATTTCTAAAACAAATACATTCACAATAATAGCTTCGCTAACCCAAATTTTTTTCCATAAGCAGTTAAATCATTTTGTTGAAGGAACTAAATATTATATATTTATTAAATTCCCATTCAAATCCAACATTCCTTGATCACGTCCGATGTTATAAGTAAAATTCTAAAATTTAAGCTTGCAAGCCTTTTTTACTGAACAAAGGACGATCTTAAGCGTATGAGGTGTTACACAATTTAAGATTGCGTGTATTTGATACGTAATAACTACCACACGATAATGTATCGATCTAAAACCAAACACCTTATGAGCAACCTTTACTAGTTTAATGTATTAGGTAGGATTATAATACTTAACAATTTACTAAATATTTTAAAAATAGCATGTATCATGAGTAATATATCCATGTCAAGATCACAAATCAAAAAATCGACTACACAACATCTCTCAAACCTTTTTGTGTGTTGTATTAATGCATAGTAAATACATTGCAAATTCTGGCTCATGTTTCATCACCTCCAAATACAAAATAACGAAGATATTCATAATGTATCTTATCAAAAGTTTCGATAATTTTGAATCAAAATTGAAAGGATCTTCGATGAACTGGGAGAAGAAATTTGAATCTCAATTGTTTTTTTGATAAATTTGAATCAAAATTGAAAGGATCTTCGAGGAATTGAGAGGAGAATTTTGAATCTTAATATTTTTTTTGACAATTTTGAATAAAGCTCGAGAAGATCTTCAAACAATTGTATAGGGATAAATCAATGCTCGTCTTTGTAATGTATCAAATCTCTAGATTTCCTCAACTCATCGATCTCCAAGATGCAATGGCTGATGAGACATTCACAAAAAATATATTTTTTCCAACAACTATTTTATCACTTCTATATCATTTATAACTCACCTCACTTTCTCAGATTCTTGAATATCTCAACAAAATAGAGATATTCATGATATATCAACTCAAATTTTCAATGATTTTGAATTGAAATCAAAAAGATTTTTGATAATTTGGCAGAAGAAATTTGAAATTTGAATTTTTTGAAACTGTTATGCATTGGGAGAGATTGATTAGCAGTGACAACAACATAATTGCGTGATTTATGCATTTGATATTTAATTTTTTGATTCTTTTCTTTTTTAAGCGCAATATAAAAAAAATTATTCCCTTTTTAGCGCAACAAGTGGATTCTTCTTGTATCAGAATTAATGTATCCGGAAGGTACAAATTTTAAGGGATTCTTGTAATTAGAAAAAAGTGTAGGGATATGATGTAATTTATTCTTTACACTATGGGTTATTTATGTATTTTATACATTTTTTTTAATGTAAATCTATATTTATTGAAAAGTAACTCTCCCAATTAATGGGCTCTCTTTTCCTTTCGCTCGAATTAGCCCAATCTCTAAACTTGGCCCAACACCATCTTCAGTCACCACATTTAAGCTTTGCAAAGGCCTACTCAGCCGCCACATCTACCGTCGCTGCCGCCGTCCTAGCCTTTCCATGTAGGTCTTTCTTTCTATTCATCTCAAAAGGCAGCAATGATGATGTAACAACTTAAGCTAACTTTCCAATAGAAGTTAGTAATGGAAGGAGTATTGATTAATATAGGAGATGTGGAAGGAGCGAATTGAAAATAATAAAGGGTATGCATTAAAAGTAGCTAAATGATGTTCAACGTCTGAGATGAATTGAGAAGTTATCATATACACATTGAAGGAAAGAGTGGAGACGTGAAACACTGGTATCTTAAGAATTCTCAACTTCTTCCTTGCCTCTTCTCTCTTCTCTTCAACGCAGTTATAATCATATGTTCTTCTTCTTTCCTTTCAGATCAGGATTAAGAGCTTCATTTATGCTATATTTATTTAATTCTTTTTCAATTCTGTAATTAATTCATTTTACTGGTAGATTGTTAGTTCAAATTTTCAAAAACCAAAAATCGTTCCAAAAAATTTAACTGTGTTCTAGTTTAGTTACAGTTCTATTGAATTTCGATTCAAATTCATAATAATTGGTATCAGAGCCAGTTCTTCCACAACTGTTGTTGGTCACTTATGGATGAAGGTACTCAAATGCAAATTATGGACGAGAAGTTAGCTCAACATGATGAAATACTGCTTGAACTACGGAATGGATAACAAACTTTGACGGCCACTCAGCATGGAATCCAAGTTACCTTGGAGCTCCTCCTAGAGAGTATTAATGTCATAGATTGTGGTCAGGTGAGGGGTGATGAGATCCTTCCTCTTCTTGTTTAGGATGGTCGACCAACTCGACCCAATTCGATGCATGTTCCTACCCATAAATGGGAGCTTCATAGATTCGAAGGCTCGAATCCTAAGGTATAAGTTCGTAAGTGTGAGTGTTACTTCAATCTCTATAGAATTGATGATGGCCAGAAGGTAGAGGGTGCAACACTTTACTTGAATGGAGATGTAGAGATATAGTATAATTCCTTGGTATTAAGTAGAGGTCCAGTCACTTGGGACGAATTTAGGGAGGAAATTTGTGATAGGTTTGGAGATGTTCTGATGGAATATGTGGTAGAAGAGTTTAACAAGCTCAACCAAATTGGGGGCATTGAGGATTTTTTACAAAAAAATGAAGATCTAAAGGCTCAAATGATCATGCGAAACCCAACACTAAATGAATCACACTTTTTGTCTAGCTTTATGGGAGGCCTTAAAGAGGAGATTAAGTTTGTTGCCAAAATGTTCATGCCAAGATATTCAGCAGGCTAGAATGCAAGAAAACGCAATCGAGGCTGTATTGAAGAAGAATAAAGTGCCTCCCAAAACTGTGAGAAACGTCCTTAATGCAAACAACCCTATTTTGCCTAGATTAGGAGACATATCAACACCTACCTGCTACTCAGAAACATGCACCTCTCAGACTCGGCTCTGAAGTGTATGAACATCGAAAGTCTAATCATCTATGTTTTAAGTGTGGTGAAAGGTATAGCCCAGGTCATACCTGTAGAATGAAGCAATTACAATGTATTTTGGTGGTTCTGAAGAATTACCTCTGCCCTTATATGATCCACATGAGGTGGACATTGAGGTGACTGCTGATCTTGATGCTAACATCCCTGAGGCTCTGTGTCTTAGTGCTTTGTTGGGAAATTATAATGGGGTGAATACCATCTTAGCTGCAGGTTAGGTAAAAAAGAGGGCCCTCTCCATTTAGTTGACTCCGACAGTACCCACAACTTCATAAATGAGTTAACTGTGGTGGAAACTAAATATCAGTGTAGTTACGTGCACCCAATCAGAGTAACTGTTACTGATGGAAATTATGTGTATTGCAAATCCAGGTGCCCAAAATTCACTAGGAAAATGGGGAGCAAAACCTTTAGGGAAGAATTGTGAATTCTCAAACTAGGGGGAAGTGACATTATATTAGGTAATGACTGGATGAAGAAGTATAACCCTACTAAGTTTGACCATGAGAAACAATGTGTGACCATTGGGAGAAAGGGTAACAAGGTGATTTTAAGGGAAATTCTGGACAAGGGTCAGATTAGCATGATCACTGGTGGTACTATGAGTAAACTATTTTCAAAGGGTCAAATCATTATGGGTCATTTGTTCCTTCTCCAAGCTACTGGTACTGGCGTCATAGAAGAGGTGAATAATTCAATCCAAAGGGTACTCTCTCATTACACTGATGTGTTTGCAGAACCCAAATCCTTGCTACATGCAAGATCCCTTGATCATACTATTCCCTTGAAACCAGGCACATCACCAATATCTCTCAGACCTTACAGATATAACTACTATCAGAAGGAAGAACTGGAGAAACAAGTAGAATAAATGCTCAGTAATGATATCATCCAACATTGCCAATCCCCTTTTTCTTCACCAGCCTTGTTCGTTAAGAAGAAAGATGGAACTTGGAGGTTTTGTGTGGATTAAATGGGTCTAAATGAAATTACCATTAAATATAAATACCCTATACCAATAGTGGACGACTTATTGGATGAATTACAAGGGTCTGTGATTTTTTCATAGGTGGATATTTGAGCTCGATGCCATCAGATCAGGATGAAGCCTAAAGATGTGTTCAAAACTGCATTTAGGACCAACATGGGTCATTATGAGTTCAAGATAATGCCCTTTGGGCTCACCAATGCTCATGCAACCTTCCAGGCACTGATGAATCAAGTATTTCAACCCCTACTCAGGAAGTTTGTCTTGGTGTTTTATGATGACATACTAGTGTATAGTAGGTCCTTTGTAGACCATGTAGTTCACCAAATGTTGTGTTTGAAGTGCTGAGGAAACAATCGTTGTATGCTAAGAGATCTTAGTTCTCATTTGGTCAATCACAAGTGGAGTATCTCGACCATATCATTACTTTTGAAGGTGTCTACTAATCCAAGCAAGGTCCAGTCTATGAGTGAGTGTCCTACCCCTACCACTTTGCGAGGACTAAGAGGTATTTTGGGGCTCACATGCTATTATAGAAAGTATGTCCTCAACTATGGCATCATATGCATGCCACTAACTAATTTATTGAAAAAGGATGCTTTTAGGTGGAATGAGGAGGCTGATCAAGCCTTTATAGCTTTGAAACATGCCATGTCCACTACCCCTGTCTTGGCTTTACCTTATTATACTAAGGGGTCATTTGGTACGAAGATTAATAATGCAGGGATTAGTAATGCAGGGAATAGTAATGCAGGGATTAGTAGTGCAGGGATTAGTAATGCAGAGTTTATTTTTATCAAGTGTTTGGTTCATTTTTTCTCATCTCATCTTGTGTTTGAATTAAAACTCTTTAAAAATCTTCTTTCCAATTATACCCATGAATTATTATGTAATTGGGTCAAAGTAGATAATTGCCGGATAATATTATTTTTTTATGACCTTCTAACTAACATATTTTATTTTTTTATGACCTTCTAACTAACAATGAGAAGAACAATTTTGTTTTCATATTTGCTATTTTTTAACTTGAATTATTTGAGGATAAATAATTGTCATCTTAATAAATTGATCACACAAAATATATTTTTTCAATTTAAAAAAGATAAATCATTTATTTCTAAAATCGAAAAGACGGTCAATGGTAAAGTTAAATAACCATCTATATTTACACATAAAGTTATAGTTTAATATATATGTAATTACTCTCTCTCTCTCTCTCTCTCTATATATATATATATATATATATTAAGATCGCAAACATCATGTAGTGATATATTTTCCTTTTTAATTAGTAAATGTTAAATAACTCACATTTCAAATTTGTATTGATTTGTATTGGATTTATTTAGTAACAAACAACTCTCTAAATAATTTGTAAGCTAATTTATTCAAATAAATTTCCTAGTACAAATATAAAACATAAAATCAAGAAAATAAACAAAATAACTAAAATAATTTGAGGGATATTTTTGTCTTTACATAGACTTATCCCATGGTATTATATCCTATGTATTACTAATACCTCCAAATGGAAGGTATTAGTAATACATCCTATAATATCATGTAGGATGTATAACTAATCCATGGATTAGTTATACATAGGCCCAAATTCCTACCAAACATAGTACTAAATAATACCATACATAATACATGAACCATTTCTTCTAATGCGGCCTACCAAACGACCCCTAAAGAGTTTATTATAGAGACTGATGCAAGATTAACCGAGATTGGTGTTGTTCTTATGCAAGGCAGTAGACCCATAACTTACTTTAGTAAATTTTTGGCTCGTAAACATAGGGGGGAATTCATCTATGAGAAGGAATACATGACATTTCTTAATGTTGTAGACAAATGGAGACACTATCTTCAGTATAAGCACTTTGTGGTAAAAACTGACCACCATAGCCTAAAGTATCTGCTGGAGTAAAAATTTACAACTACTGTACAACAAAAGTGTCTAACTAGACTGTTGGGTCTAGACTATGAGGTGCAGTACAAAAAGGGTGAGGAGAACAAAGTGGCAAATGCATTGTCTAGGCAGTTTGAGGATAAGGAAGGTAACATGCTCAATGCCTTAGATGGCGTGTCATCTATTAGTGTTATGGTGCCTACTTGGGTGCAAGATATTCATAAAAGCAATGAAGATGATCTTGAAGTAGCTACACTAATATCTGAGTTCTTTGTGGCTCACCTGGGTCCTCATCTATTCCATTATTCTTCTGGTATTCTAAGAAGAAAGAGCAAGGTTTATGTGGGCAGCACTGGTGGGTTAAGGCACCAACTGATCACCACCTTTCATGACTCACCTGTTGGTGGTCATTCTGGAGAATTCGGTACCTACAAAAGGTTAGCACAAGTGTTTTATTGGCCTGGAATGAGGCAAATGGTAATACAAGATGTGGAGGCCTATGATGTGTGTCAAATAAGTAAAGACGAGAATGTGCCTTATCCAGAGTTATTACAACTCCTTCCCACTCATGATCAAGCATGGAGGCATGTATTTTATAGAAGGATTGCCTAATTCGAGAGGCAAAGAAGTTATTCTAGTGGTGGTGGACAGGAGGACAAAATTTTCTTACTTTATGACCTTATCCCACCCTTATAAAGCCAACACAGTTGCAACCAAATTCTTTAAGAATGTACATACGCTCCATGGGTTGCCTGAGTCCATTGTGTCCGACTTGGACAATATATTTTTGAGCATTTTTTGGCAGAATTTATTTAGATTACTGGAACTTAGTTGCACTACAAAACTACCTATCACCCTCAAAGTTATGTCCAGACTGAGAGAGTTAATAAGTGCATCGAAAACTACCTCATGTGCATGACCTTTCATAGACCAACTCAGTGGAGGCAGTGGTTGCCCATTTCCGAATGGTGGTACAACACAAACTTTCACACTAGTATTCAATGCACTCCTTTTGAAGAATTGTATGGCTATACACCTCCTCATTTGGCTATTGGCCCTATGCTAGACACCACAATCCCTACAATGGAAGATGTAATCATGAAGAGACAACAACTTCAACAGCTTCTCTTGGACAATTTGTTGAAAGCTCAAGAGAGAATGAAGATGTATGCAGGTCAGAGAACAACTGAAAGAGAGTTCCAGGTGGGTGATTTAGTGTTCCTCTAACTCCAATCCTACAGGCAGACTTCATTAGCATTGCGAAGGAACCTCAAGCTTAGTTCCAAGTTGTTGAGAGGGTGGGACAAGTGGCCTACAAACTGACTCTTCCAATCCAGTCCAAGCTCTATCCTATTTTTGACGTATCACTTCTCAAGAAGAAAATTGGGAATAGAGTGGTGGTGCAATCCACTTTGCCTACTACCGGTGAAGATGGCCGGTTTCTTGTTAAGCCTCTCCAAATTTTGCAAAGGCAGATGGTTCGTACATGTAGTGTGGCAGGGGTAAAGGTCTTGGTTCAATGGTTGAATCTTCCACCTGATTAAGCAACTTGGAAGGACTATGCATTTTTGAAAGCCAAGTTTCCGTACTTTGACATCCATCTTGAGATCAAGGATGTTTTCCATAGGGCAAGGTGTGACAACTTCAGCTAACTTTCCAATAGAAGTTAATAGTGGAAGGAGTATTAGTTAATATAGGAGATGTGGAAGGAGTGAATTGTAAATAATATAGGGCCTGTATTAAAAGTAGTTAAATAAAGTTCAACGTCTGAGATTAATTGAGAGGTTATCATATACTAGTTGAAGGAAAGAGAGGAGACGTGAAAAAATTGGTATCCTAACAATTTTCAACTTCTTCTTTGCCTCTTCTCTTTTCTCTTCAACACAGTTCTAATCCTGTCTTCTTCTTTCATTACAGATCGGGATCAAGAGCTTCATTTATGCTATATTTATTTAGTTATGTTTCAGTTCTGTAATTTAGTTCAGTTTTATTGTTAGATTGTTAGTTCCAATTTTTCAAAATCTGAAAACCATTCCAAAAATGTTGAATGTGTTCTAATATAGTTATTGTTCTATTGAATTTCGAGTTAAATTCATAACAGATGATGAAGAAGAAGAAGATATCCAATGCAAATACCAGAAAGGGGAATCAGATTAGCGATCTTTCTAGATGCCAACAAAAGAAAAAGAAGAAATCCAATGCAAATACCACTCAGATTAGCGATAGCAAAAAGTTCAATCTTTCCGGATGCCAACAACAAAAGAATAAGAAATCACTTCATACTTACCAAGGTATCCATCCTTTCAATTATATTATACTCTCTACTAGTTAGTTGGATGGATGGGGCTGGCTAATTTTATTTTTTAAAAAATTAAACGGCAGTGAAGAGCGTTGCAGAGATGGATATTGTTGCTCATTCTCAGGTGACTCACTACTTGTGAATCAGTTTAATTGTTGTTTTTCTTATCTTATATATATATATATATATTTCTGGTCTAGGGAACAATTTTTCTCCACAAGACTTGATGATGGAGATCCTCAGTTGGTTACCAGTGCGATCTCTTTTCCTATTCAAATGTGTTGCAAAATCTTGGGATATAACACCCGATCCTTACTTTAAGATGAAGCATCATCGTCATCATTCCAATTCCACAAACTTTCTTCTTCTCCATTGCAACTTCAATAGGAAAAGTAACTTCTATTCTACTTCTTCTTTATCCTCCCCTGATGATATACAAAAACTTGATGATCTCCCTCTAAACAGTCACATACTCTTTGGTTCTTGTGATGGATTGGTTCTTATCGGGGTTGCTAGTCGTTCTAATTATCAACTTCTATTGTGGAACCCCTTCACAAGAGAATCAATACTGCTTTCCCCTCCTGAATTTGGAATATTAAATTCTACTTTCGCATTGGGATACGACCAAACTACTAATGACTATGTGGTACTTACAATTCACGATGACATGAAACTAACCCATGTAGACCCACATTGTGGAATTCTTGCCCTTAAAAGTGCTTCTTGGAGAAAAGTTTGTATCAAGACACCTCAGTTGTTTTGCCTTGGTAGGGATAGCTTTGATACATGTATGGCATTTGTACTTGGAGAATTTCATTGAATTCCTTGCAGTTTTCTTGTGGTTTCATTAAGTATTTCAAATGAGACACTTACAAAGATACATTCTAGATCAAATGTGCTATTATAGGCCTCTCAACCTTATCATCAAAGAATGTAGCATTTCAGTATTGGAAGGAATGCTTTGTGTTTCTTCCTCTTGCACAATGATTAGTGGGGAGGATACATTTATGTTGTGGGCAATGAAAGACTGTGACATCAAGGAATCTTGGACTCAATTATTTAAAATTAACTTTATCGGACTTAATTCAGCCAAACCGATTTATAGGTTTTCGGATGGTGATGTACTATTTGACTGCCACACTGTAGACAAAAGAGGGTATTCTAGGTCATTCAGGACATCCAAAGGACCACTTCAATTATGGTTTTATTGGTTTCATTCATTTTTTGGATGTAGTAACACCTTTCGTGTAATTACTTTCACGCAGAGTTTAATCTCTCCAAAATCACTTCTTTAATATTTAGTTATGTATTGATTGAAACATTTTTATGTAACAAACTCTTGGTCTTATAAAGTTAATTCATCTATTAAATTTTATTTTGTCATTTCTGAATTGATCTAATTTGTTGAATGTACCTCAATCCTGTGAGGTTAAAATCATATGTGAAGGCAAGGAAATGGTTGAGCTGCTGATGTCCGCATACCCTTATGAACAACTACTTGATAGTTCAAGTACAAAACTTACACTCAATAATTCAGGTGTTAAACTCAATAAAAAAAAAGTGTTTTTAATCCTTCACTCTTAAATTAGTATATTATAATATGTTACTAAATTATAATGTGAGTTTTGAGTTTAATTGTTGTTGGTTGGACTTAGACATTCTATGTGTTTTTAATCTCTCTACCTATTTTTTTTTGTGACTATCCCTCTAGGGGATAATGGTGTAGCCACATGTAGTGAAGGGTGGTCAATCGAACGCCTATCTAGAAAATTAGATGAAGTATATAGGTCAAATTCATTGGGTTATTGGCTGTTATGAGCCCTTTTCTGGTTTCATTAAGTATTTCAGATGAGATATATACCTTTACTAGATCCAATGTGGCATCAACGTATTCGTTGTGTGGGTACTTTTATGTTGTTGGTAATGAAATGTTATGGTGTCAAGAAATCTTGGACTAACTTATTTCACATAAAAATGTCCTATCTTTATATAGCCAAGTCCATTTATAGGTTTGCAGATGGTGTTCTGCATTAAAGGACTTCAGTCATTAAGGACATCCAAAGGACCATTTCGATTATGGTCTAGTTCATTGGTTAAACGTGGTAACATAGTTGAAATACTTACTTTCGACGAGAGTTTGATCGATCCAAAATTACTTATTTAATATTTGGTTATGTATGATTGAGACATGTTTATGTTGATCATGTAACAAACTCTTGGTCTTATGAAGTTTATTTATTGATCTCTCCAAAATTACTTGTATTCACGTTTATACTTTGAGAGTAAACTGCATATTCAAGAGAAATTTGTAGGCATTAAGAAAGTGTTGCTGCAAAGAAGGTGAACTTTACAATGCAACTTAAAAATTCTTACTTTCACACATGAATTTCTTCTCAAAATCTTCCTCTACTACGTCAAAATAGTCTTTAGCGACAATTAATTAATGAAAATAATTTAATTACTGCTAAATATGTATATTTAGAGGCAATTAGCACTCTTTGAAATATCTCTAAAGCCTATTGCGACATTGGATCCAATGACAATTAACTAGTGCTGGTAAAGACTTTAGTACTCTTTGTTATATGCATATTTATTGCCGCTAAAAAGTTATTTCTGTTATAATGCCCGTTAAGTGAATAAATTCCATTATTCTGACAAATGATCACAATACAGCGATGTCTTTGGCTTTACTGTGGAAATTGTGATTTAGATAAAGACTTAAAGAGTCGTTACATAGAGATATTAATAAAATTAGGTGGTACATGATAAATTATTAAGGATCGTGACACATAAGACTTTTTTATTAAGAGAAAAGAAAAGGTTTCTTTTTTTCAATTGAAGACACATTGAAAATAAATTATTTTATTTATTAAGATTAGTCTTTGAAATTGAGTTAGTATGACATTCAAAATTTAGCTTTTTGAATCCCTAATTAAAAGAGTCTAATTGAAACACTTAATTATGAATTGATGTGTTTAACTGAAATAAGACTTAGTTTAAGTATCCAACTGGAGTATCTTGCGGCAATATAAATGATTGCATGTAAAAATAATAAAAAATAGATTATAATAGATGCAATAATATATTTATGTAAATAAAAAATGTGTTTTTCTAAATTGCTATATATAAATTGCTATAGTTATCTTAAATTTAATTCTTTCATCCCATTTGATTTTCGTAAATAAATATGTTATATGTATCTTGTTCTAATAACAATTATAGTTCACCAAGTATTTCTCAAGGAAAAACCAATTTTAATATATTTATAATTAGCTACTGGTTACAAAACTTAAACCATTAAAGAGTTTCTATATCGAAAGTGATTCTTAAGCCTAAAAAGAGAAATATATTACCTAATCAATAGTACTATAATAGTAATTAGTATTATAGTAATAAAATATTACTAATGAGGTAAAATTTTCTTCTCTCCTATAAGGCAATTAAGACTTTAAATTTATTTTACCAAATTAATTTAGGATTTTGTTTTCTTATTTACCAAAAATAGAATTATTTACCATTCTTGTTTCATCGTGTAAGTCGTTAGTTTTTAAAGATTCTTACAACTTACAAAGGCAAAGAGTTTAATGGAATTGATAGTTGTAAGTCGTTAATTGTTTATATGGAATTGATCTTAACAGAATTATGGAATTGAAGTCTAAACTAACGACAAGAACTATATAATTTCAATTAAATTGGGGTTGACTACATGAATCCTTACTGAGTATGTAGCTCCATCAAAAAGCATGTAGATGAATTGTTAGCAATTTCCAAAACAATAGATTAACAGGAAACTAACACATCTTGGTACTCAATATAAATTTTGCCATTATGAACAACTTCTATTTTTCTAACTCAATAGCTGAACCCTAGCATATGACACCAAAGGCGACGAAGAAACCCAATGCAAATACAAAAAAAACAAATTGTTGTCGCTCATGCCAATGCCAACACAAGAAGAAGAAGAAGAAAAAAAATCAGAGAAGAGCGTTGTCGAGATGGATAAGGGTTGTGATTACAGTATTATTTTTATCCCACATTGAGAGGAAATAACAATTCCATGATAACTCAATACACCAAATATGATTTTTAGTAACAATAACTTTATTGTCACTAATTGTGTTATTTTAGCTACAACATAGCGAAGTTGAATTTAATGACAATTAACTAATGTCGGTAAAGGCTATAACACTCTTTGTTAATTTACATATTTATTGCCGCTAAAACTTGTTTTTGTTGTAGTGACTTGTTTCCCAACCAAACAAGCCCGAGATGCTAGGTGTTTTGAATCTCATCTAATTTTTTCTTCGGGCATATGCAGGAGGGGGTCACCGGGTTCACGTGAACTCATGCTCCCCTCTCAAAATTATATATAGCAGTATTATATTTTTTCAATTTTTTATTAAATATAGATGTATGAACCCACACTCCGAAGTACATGTATTGCGATGATGATTGGGTGCACCTCTCTCAGTGAGGTTAGAAATTTGAATTTTATATCTAGTTTAATTTTTCTTGGCCTTTTTTTGGGGGAAGATTTCATAAATAGCAACAATAGAGAACATAATAGACCTCCTTAACTATAATTTGCCTATATTTACGCATCATAGCTATAGTTTAAATAGCTACACCAATTTTGATTTGTATATTTTCGCCTTTTTTTTATAATTAATTGTACAAAAGGTGGTTTAATTATATGTAACTTATTGTGCGGTAAATAAGGAAAACAATACTTTAATTAAAGGTCATTTAGTTTAATTAGAATATGTTACTAAATATGTCTTCTTCTTCTTGAGGAAACACAAAGTATCCATTGTTTTCATTCTATTAAAGTGTCTTTAGAAATATAATGAAAATAAATTTTTTTTGTGGCTTAAACAACGTAAGGTAAACATAACAATCTATCCATTACAAGTTGTATATTCTTCCAAACTACATTCAATTTATATGTATTTGATATATTACTTGGTTAATTCATGTTTGATTTACAGTGTTGTGTTATGGACTACGAATATCCATTTGAATTGTGTTAAGATTCTCTATGAAGTAGTTGATTTGCGTGAAAATAATTTGTAGATGTATATTCTTGGTGTCAAATTTTAAGATTAAGTTTGTTTGTGTGTGATTATTTGTCTAAATATATTGTATATTATATAGATAGTATAGAAGTCGTTGTATAAAATTAGTTATATATTTTAAGTCAACAAATGTATATAATTGAGAAATATTCAATTAGTTGTATCAGTTTGTATATGTTATGGTTTGAAATCTATATCATATAGATTTTACACAAGTCGTTATAAATTTTAAGTCAATAAATGTATATAATTAAGTAATTTTTGATTAGTTGTATCAGTTTGTATATGTTATGGTGTGAACTCTATATTATATAGATTTTATACAAGTCGTTATATAATTTAAGTCAACAAATGTGTATAATTGATTAGTTTTCAGTTAATTATATTAGTTTGTATATGTTAGGGGTTGATATCTATATTAGGTAATTACTACATTTAAATATATTTTATTTGTGTATGATCAGTGATGGCTACTATAACAATTTTGGTAATGCATTCGGGGAAATGGAATAATGAGTTATGTTGATTACACTATTGAGGGGATCGATTTTAAGGATCACACATCGTATGAGGAATTGTATAATGTAATAGGCAATCAAGTTTGTGGTGATATGACTGCCAAAAAAATGAAACTGGAATACAAAGTGGAAGAAAGCAAAACACCGATTGTCACACACAATGACATGAGTGTGAGAGTGTATGTGATGTTCAAAAAAGCTATAAACGAATTTAACAAATATTCTATTTATGTAAGCGTTGTGGACAAGTGTAATGGAAACAATGAGATGTGTGAAAGTTCAATCCAGCGACATGTGGGAAGCGTTGGAGCAATTTGTACAAGTGGTATTGAAGATATTGATACACGATATATGACAATTGAAGAATTAGTAGAACCACATGATTCATTTGTATCAGAGGAATTTAATGTGGTGATTTTAGATCCAAGTCAAAAGTTTGTGGAGGAGGACCAAGTTTACATGGACAAAGATACCCTGAAAGCTGTATTGGATGACTATGCTATTGTGCAACAGTTTCAATTTAACACTAAATGGTCAAATTCAATCAAGTGAGATTATATGTCTACTGATACACAACTATATATATGTATATACGTATGATATTTAATATTTTGTAAGTACTGATTGTTTCTAATGTAATTCGAGTATAGTTATATTCTTGTTTGTGTCCCGATGAGATTGGTTGATGAAGACGTTAGATATCAACAGATCTGGAATGTTTAGGATTAGATCATTTAAGAATGAATATACATGTCCTTTGACGGACAACGTTTATTCGCAAGTGCAAGCAACATGCAATTTGGTTGGGGGGGGGATTGTTAAGCCAAGATTAGTAGATCACAAAAGGAATCATACACATGCAAACATAAATAATTGTCACACACCGAGCCTACACCCTAGAGATGACCGATTATGAGTCCACAAATTGGACTCATTTAGGGCTATATTTTAATGGAATTACTGTCCTCAAATGCATATTTTGTCTCAATAACTGATGTAAACCCTTAAGTTTTAGGTATTTGGAGTTTGAGGCAAAGCATGGACACTACTTGGCAAAAAGGAACTAGGCGGCTGAAAAGAACGAAGAAATGAAGGCCTGAAAATCGCCGAGCCATTTTGGTGAGTCGCCGATCGGCCGAGAGATCTCCTTTTGTTCCAGTGTGCTGAGCCCTAAAGGAGAAGGTCAATTCCGCGATGAAAATGAGCAGTCGGCGCTTCGCCGAGCAGTTCCGCGAAGCAGTACTTCTATCGCCCAATGCCTCAAAACGCGAGAATGCTAAAGGCAAAAGCAGGAAGGTGATGAAATCAAACAAAAGGTGGATCGCCGAGCGTATCGGCAATCCGAACTAACTGCGCCGAATGGTCCTCCGCAACACAAATTTTCAAACACTATAAATACTTGTTTTAAATTTCTAGCTTAGTATCGCTTCTATTATTCAAACTTTTTACAGTTTTTAGAGAGTTTAAGTTTTAGAGGGTTTGGGAGACTTTGTTATAAGACCTTGAAGATTCAAAGGGTTTCAACTCCAAGAAATTGGATGTGGGTCTAAAAAATTCTTCACTCTTGATGTGTTTTAAGACTTAAGTTTTCATACCTAGTTGATGAAAACTGATATTGGTATAATTTTTTATATCTTTTACATGTCTAGCTAAAATCCCAATTCTTGGGGTGTAATTTTGTGAATATGGGTTAAATTATCTATTGGGTCTTGCTTGTTGATGGTTTATTTGTTGTTTAAATGTAATTTCGTTTAGTAGTTGTGTATGAACTTAATGGGATTGTAGTTGCAAATACTATTTCATCTTAGTATTTTTGGCTTGCTCGAGAGAGAGGTTGTAAAACTAAGACTACTAAATTGATAGCCGGTGGTATTGGGTCGACATGGGTTCAGCTCGAGAGAGTGAACCCTAGTCCTTCTCCCACACATTCAGCTCGAGAGAGTGAATGGGCTAAGGTGGAGGTTGTGCTTAATGCAACAACTCGGTGTTCGAGAGAAACCGATTTGATTCGGGGTAAGTTGCTCGAGAGAGAATTTACACCCACTATAGTCTAGCCTAGTCATAAATGTTCCACAATTTACTATCAAAAGTATGTACCCGATAGTCTAGTTTATCCCGTATTCCTATCACATCCCAAGAATCATGTCTCCATATCTAGTTTCCTTATATTTTTTCTTTTTTTAGTTGTTAATTAACACAAACCCCCATTGATAATTGACGCTTGCGTCACCCCTTAGATTTAGTATGTTTATATTCGATAATGTTTATAGTTATGACTAATTAGAACTTGATTTTATTTTTCTATTAATTTTCAAAACCACTCCCTGTGGGAACGATCCCAACCCTTGGTTGGGTTATATCACTACACGCGATCATTTGGCACTTGAACCGAAATAGTGTCAGTTGATTACGTCGAACATCAAAATGGCACCGCTGCCGGGGAGTGGTGTTATTTGAGAATTTGAAGTTAAATATGATTTTCATTTTTGTTAGTCATAGTCTACTTACTTAAATTTTAGTTTTGTTTTGATTGTTTGTGTTGAAAACAGGAAGCATGAGTGTTAATGGCAACAAGGCAGCCAGGTGACCACCAAGTCGACATCGGAAATCTCAATGATGTCCAAGAGCCCAACATTAATGACCCCCATCTCATGGGAGGTATTTGGGCCATACATTTACCTCCAGCCGAGGGAAATGCAGTGTTCCACATAACGAGTACTATGTTGCAACTCTTGCAACTAATGGGACTTTTTAGTGGATTGTCTTATGAGGATCCTCATGAGCATCTTCAAAACTTCGTGGATGTGTGCAGACCATTCTCTTTCAAAAACATCTCATAGGAGTCAGTCCGATTAAGGTTATTCCCTTTCTCGTTGATGGGAGTGGCGTGCAAGTAGCTGGTGGAGTTGCCACACAAATCCATCACTTCTTGGGAGGAATTGGTAAACACATTTCAAGTGCAATTTTTCCCTCCCTCGAAGATGATGACTCTTTGTGACAACATTCAGAGTTTTAAACGTCTAGAGGGTGAGCCAATCCATGAGACTTGGCTGCGATTCAAAAATTTGGTGCTCTAATGCCCAACTCATGGTCTTCCCGACAACGTTTTGCTGCAATACTTTCACCGAAGTCTGGACTTGGTAAGCAAAAGTGTTGCTGACCAACTTTCACCTGGAGGCTTGATGCAACAACCATATGCAATAGCAGCCCAACTTTTAGATGGCATGACGACCATAAACAGAGCATGGTACATTCGTGAAGACCAGGTCTCCCCTCTCACATTCAAGCTATGTAAGGAGCAGATGGAAAAAGATCATTAGAGAGATCAAAACATGGCCAAGATCATGACACAACTTGACATTTTATACAAAAATGTCATGGGGGCTGGTGCCCGTGGTGTCAATGCCGCTGGGGTCAGGTGTGCAAATCCCGAGGAGATGAAGTTTGAAGCCTTGTATAATGAGGAGGTAAATTTTCTAGCCAACCAAGGCGGTGGTTATCGTTCAAACTACCCAAGGCAGGATGGTAACCAAGGTTGGGCTAGAGAGGATGGTTGGAAGGATCGCAACCGAGAATGGAGGGACAAAACTCCTAACTGGAAGGATGGGGAGAATGACAGGTATGTGCCTCCCCATGAGCGCCAAAAGTTGAAGGATTCAGAAGGGGGTAGGTCTAAGGATATGCTCTCTCGTATCCTCAACAAAGTTGAAGGGTCAAACAAAATTTTGAAAGAAATGAAAGAAGATGTGTCCACCCTTAGCCAGACAGTCACCTCCCATTCATTGTCGATAAAGTAGTTGGAGACCCAAATGGGTCATATATCGTCTCATCTCAATCTGAGATAGCAGGGGGGTTTGCCTAGTAATACTATGGCTAACCCAAAGAATGAGGCTTGAAGGTGGACTTACGTCGTACTGCTACATTAACTAAGGCGCTGTTTGGGAGGTAACCCAAAACCCCTTATTGCTTTCTATTTATGTTTTGGTAAAATAATGGTGTGTTGCTTGTACAGGTTGAACTGTGGAAAGTGTTAGAAAAAGTGCAGGGTGGCGAGCAACAGTTCCAGTCGGTGAGTCACTGAAGAGGTCGGCGAACACAACCTAATCTACCATTTAACTCAAGACATCTTCAAATTGGAGTCTGGAAAAGTCGGCGAGCCTAGGGAAATTATTGGTGAATCGCCGACCATGTCGGCGATCTCGACGGAGACAGTCGTTGGGACCTCCACACTTACTGAATGTTCTGTAAAATTCAGCGACGTAAATGAACACTTGGTGAATCACCGAGATGATAGGCGAGCTCGACTAATGTCGCCGAATGGGCAAAAACTGGACAATTTTACAGACCACAGGTTTAAAGGTTTCAACCTCATTCACTTTCCCTCAGTTTTTATCTTCCCAAACTCACGCCCGTATGCTAGTTCCTATATTTTCGCAATTTTTGAGTATTTTTAGTGCTGATTTGTGATCGGAATTGGATTACATTGCCGCCTAACATTTCAATCTTTTCTTTATCAACACAAAAGGTTGGTTTTCTATGTCCCAAGTTTATTTTATCAAAATTTATACTCATTTGCAATAGCCTGATCTTGTTGAAGTGTTCTGATCCTTCCTGATAGGATTAGATTATTTACATTCATGATTTAATTTGATAATCTTGCTCGAGTAGTTGTGACTGTTGAGTTCCCGTAGTTGCATGCCTTAAACTGGATTAAAATTTGAGGGGTTGTGTTTGGGTGTTATGGGTCCTACCTTAATTGTACTGGTGCATGCTTTGATTTTGTTTTCGGGGGTTGCAGGGTTGAATTCGAGAAGTTGAGTTGAAAATAGGCACGTTGGGCCATTTGGCGAGCTGGGTTGAGCTTGTCGAACCACTCAGTGGTTCACCTAATTTCCCCATCTCGCTTTTGATTTCGTGCTTTATTTGATGATTGATTCTGTAACTTTTGGTGAGAAGCTTGATGTCACCAAAAGCATTCAGCGACTCGCCGAAAGTCTTCTCTTTTGCCCTCTATCTGCAGCCCTTAGCCTTTGTGCACTAGAACTTTCGGTGAGCTTGTCTTTGTTCGCCGAAGGCTAACGGCGACACGCCGAGTGGTTTTCCCATCGCCTATTTTCTGCAATTTTAGAGCTAATCCTTGAGGCGAGCTCGATCTAGCTCACCCATGAAGTTTGTCGAGTCACCCTCTGGTTTGGCGAGTCTGTCTGTAATTGTTCTGATGAGCTTTTGTTTAAGTTTCTCTAACTTCTCTTTGAGATTTTGTAGACATGACTAAATCAAAAGCTGTTGAAAGAATAACGCCAGCTCAAGAGAAGTCCAAAGGGATTGCGATAAAGGAGGATGCAATTACGTCTAAAGGAAAAGTTTTGAAACTACCCACAACCACTGGAAAAGGCAAGGGCAAGAGGCCCACTTCTATAAGGAAAACCATTACCTTGGACCCTAATATTCCTTCATGGGCCAGGGGATTCTATAGGGTAGTGCATGTCTTTCTGGCAGACTCACAGTCAACATAACTTGGTAAAGCTGGCACTACTGTTCATTCTGAGATGACCTCGGGCACTGATGTCCAGGCTCAGGGTGAGGCATCGGGCACTGATGCCCAGACAGATGGAGCGACTGTTTAGACATGATTCCCTCTTTACCTCCCTATCTATCTTTATTTCTTCTCACTTTTGGATATTGTTATTTGCATTTGAGGACAAATGTTTTTAAATTGTGGTAGGGTGTGGCGCACCTTTGTGTGCTGATTATGTTCATGTTTTGTTTATATAGTTGGGTCGTTGTGCTTAAAATTAGATTTTATACTATTTTCTTACGGATGTTTGAGCTTATGGCTCCTTTTGTTTTAAATTGTAAATGATTTTGACCCCTCTAAATTCTTTGCCCACTTTTGTATGTACTTGAATGTGGCTGTTCTTCAACAAATTTGAGTCTCGATTTTGATCAATATTGATGACTCAAATAGTGCTCATAATCGAACGAACATGAATGTGCGGCTACAATGAGACCAATTGAAGTTACATAGTCAATATGTGAACTCTTTGCATCTCGTTGTGACTAGCCAATTATCGAATTGATTCTCTTGTGATGAAGGTTGCACAGTAGCGAATGTGTGGAGTCTTGTTTGACTTTGGTGTCGATGCCTTGTGTGATGAGCTTACTGTGAACCATGCATGATAACACCTAGAATTTGCCCCATTGGTCCGATCGATTAAGTAAGGCTATCTCTTGATATGATCTTAGGCAACTTCGAAGAGTGTGAGCCAATTTGACATATACCTCTTTTGTGGCCTACCTTGTGAGTGTGCGAACCTCTTTTGAACACCCCTTGAGCCTTACCTTTCTTTGGAAGAAACTTGACGAAAACATGACCTTTCTTTATCCGCTACCTATAATCCTCGTGGTTGATCAAATAGCCAACTTACGCCAAAAGCCTAAGTTGGGGGTGTGTTGAAGAGAGAAGGCAAGTTAAGAAGTGCAAGAAAAGTCCCCTTTAACCCATGGTGTAAAAAAATATGGAACCCCTCCATACAAAAGAAAAAGAAAAAGAATCAAAAAGTTGTGGAATAAAGTACAAAAGAAATGAGGGTTGCGAACAATCCATGGAAGTGAATAATGGGATGACTTATGAGCACTAAAGAAAATGATGAAAGAAAAGGTAAGGGAGTGTTGAAAGCACCACATTTCACGAGGATGAAAGTCACTGAGCTTAAATGACCATACCTTTGCACTCAGCCCCATTACAAGCCTTGAAAAGACCTTTTTGATCTTGAGTGAGCTGAAGCAATTATTGATTGGAAAATACGGTCAAACCTATGGGTGAAAGCATGCATTGTATTGTTCTTTGTGAGAGTGAGCATTGCATTTGATTCAGGAACTTTAACTGGTTAAACCATTGTGTGTGAATATTGAATCATTCTTTGTGTGAGGGCATTTGAATACGTTTGTTGAGCTCGAACTTCCATTTGAAGCAAGTATAGTGAGCTTGAGAATCTTTGATAATAGTGTGTCACAACTTGAGTCTTTGAGTATACAATTGATCCTTGTATGAGTAAGTTGAGTCTTGTTGTGTACATTCATGATTGAGTCTTGTGTAACACTGTTTGAGACATCCTTTTTGAAGTGCTAAACTTGAGTTTTACTTGAGGACAAGCAAAAGTTTAAGTTGTCATGTTGATGAGTCCACAAATTGGACTCATTTAGGGCTATATTTTAATGGAATTAGTGTCCTCAAATGCATATTTTGTCTCAATAATTGATGTTAACCCTTAAGTTTCAGGTATTTGGAGTTTGAGGCAAAGCATGGACACTACCTGGCAAAAAGGAACAAGGTGGCTGAAAAGAACGAAGAAATGAAGGCCTCAAGATCGCCGAGCCCTGTTGGTGAGTCGCCGATCGGCCTGGAGATCGCCTTTTGTTCCAGTATTCTGAGCCCTAAAGGAGAAGGTCAATTCTGCGATGAAAATGAACAGTCGGCTCATAGCCGAGTAGTTCCGCAAAGCAGTACTTCTATCGCCCAATGCCTCAAAACACGAGAATGCTGAATGCAAAAGCAGAAAGGAGATGAAATCGATCAAAAGGTGGATCGCCGAGCGTATCGACGATTCCGACTAACTGCGCTAAATGGTCCTCTGCAGCACATATTTTCAAACACTATAAATACTTGTTTTAAATTTCTAGCTTAGTATCACTTCTATTATTCGAACTTTTTACAGTTTTTAGACAGTTTAAGTTTTAGAGGGTTTTGGAGACTTTGTTCTAAGACTTTGAAGATTCAAAGGGTTTCAACTCCAAGAAATTGGACCTGGGTCTCAAAGATTCTTCACTCTTGACGTGTTTTAAGACTTAAATCTTCATACCTAGTTGATGGAAACTGATATTGGTATAAATTTTTATCTCTTTTACATGTCTAGCTAAAACCCTAATTCTTGGGGTGTAATTTTGTGAATATGGGTTATATTATCTGTTGGGTTTTGCTTGTTGATGGTTGATTAGTTGTTTAAATGTGATTTCGTTTAGTAGCTGTTTAAATGTAATTTCGTTTAGTAGTTGTGTATGAACTTAATGGGATTGTAGTTGCAAATACGATTTCATCTTAGTATTTTGGGCTTGCTCGAGAGAGAGGTTGTAAAACTAAGACTACTAAATTGATAGCCGGTGGTATTGGGTCGACATGGGTTCAACTCGAGAGAGTGAACCCTAGTCCTTTTCCCACACATTCAACTCGAGAGAGTGAATGGGCTAAGGTGGAGGTTGTGCTTAATGTAACAACTCGATGTTCGAGAGAAACCGAGTTGATTCGGGGTAAGTTGCTCGAGAGAGAATTTACACCCACTATAGTGTAGCCTAGTCATAAATGTTCCACAATCTACTATCAAAAGCATGTACCCGATAGTCTAGTTTATCCCGTATTCTTATCACATCCCAAGAATCATGTCTCCATATCTAGTTTCCTTATATTTTTTCTTTTGTTAGTTGTTAATTAACACAAACCCCCATTGATAATTGACGCTTGCATCACCCCTTAGATTTAGTATGTTTATATTCGATAATGTTTATAGTTATGACTAATTAGAACTTGATTTTATTTTTCTATTAATTCTCAAAACCACTCCCTGTGGGAACGATCCCAACCCTTGGTTGGGTTATATCACTACACGCGATCGTTTGGCACTTGAACTGAAATAGTGTCAGTTGATTACGTCGAACATCAACCGAAAATTAAGAGCTATTGTTGATACCCAAGCAAACCCTTGGCCTTACTGACTACTTAGCAGAAGACTAACTCAAGAAGAATTAAAGTTTAAAACACAATTAAACCACGTAATCTCAAATTACTCAACTCAAACTGTTTGTAGAATACTCATTGAAAGCAAAATAGTTGAAAAATAGTTGAACAAAGAAATACTGCAAACATCCTCAAGACTAACTATCTATTAAATTTCTATTATTAAAGATGGATGTTGGGACAAGACTACGACACCTCAAAGAACATAACTACAAGATAAAAGTGGAGTCCTCCAGAATGTAAAAAGGCTCACCAAAAGCTAACTGAGAGTGCAAAGTACTCTCAATGATACACCTACTGATGATCCTAAACAATGTATCTATATCATAGAAAGATGCAGGTCAAATGACATCAATACATTGAATGTACGAGTATGTAAAATAGCCGAAGTGAAATGACTAAATGAAAGGAATGCAATAAATACATATAGATATAAACTCAACTGAATGTAAAGAAATAAAGGAGTGAAATTATTTAAAATTTAAATATACTTATTCATGTATGAACTCAACATATTAAGTGATATGATAAAAATACACTTTTAACTCTATTTGGGGGATTCGCTAACTGACAACCATCACTATGAGAAACATGATGATACAACATCTCGCCCACTCTACCAGAACTGTCCTATACCTTGCCGGGATATAGAATATCTCAACTAAGTGGATCCACTATAGCTATGCTCGAAAGCAATAAGGAGTCGTCTAAAAAGTACGATCCTTTACCCATGTTGACTACATGATCTATGAGGAATGTGAGTAGTCTCAACTCATCCCATATCGATGCTCAATAATACTACTCCTAATAAATATACACTCATGCTCAAGCAGAAAATACTCTTTCTTTTTTTTGAGGTAATTACTAAAAAGATCCTACTTAAGAAGCAATGTCTCAATTATCTTTGTAAACTCTTTTAACTCTTTAAGAAAATCAAGAGTTTTCTTTCTCAATGTAAATGTAAAGCTTCGTCTGTTATTTTTCCAGCCTCAGGGGAGTTTATTCAACCCATTCCCAGTCTCCCGCACTTCTCAAGTAAGTGCGCGACTCCGTAAATATGATACATTTGAGAATCAATTAGTCCCCTCATACTCGTTCTTTAACTCTACTCAAAACAAATATTTAATTTCTCAGAAAACAATTTAAGACAAAAGAGTTTGGCTAAAAGATTCTCAATAAAAACTCAATAATAGGGTTCATGTTGGAAAATAGACATGAAAAATCAACTCAAGATTCTCAATGCAACATATAGCAACTCAAAAATCAGGAATGAAACTTAGAACTCAACAAAACAACTCATCTAAAAAATTATCAAAACCAAGGGAAGTAGATATAGGGTGTGAGGACAAACTCTGTCCCTAACTATGAGTAGTCCTACATACCTAGAAGAACAAAGATCTTGGCGAAACTTGACGAACGCTTGAAAAACCTAGCTTTCTCCTCTTCGATCCTTGCTCTAAGACTTGGATGCCTTAATGCATATCAGAAGTATTGATTAACACTATTGAAACCCTTAACTAGGTGTAAAAAAATCGTGGTTTAGGCTTAGAAGGAGTGAGAAAAGACTAAACTACCCCTCTTAAAAGCTGACGAAAAGCTTCTACGGATCCATCAACAGTTCATTGTTTACTTTACGGATCGTAGATCCCATCTGTGGAATTTATATTGAAATTTACGGCTCAAATTTTCATTCCACGTGTCCAATATACGATCCATAGAATGGATCCGTAGGAATTGGACCCCATAATCTATCTTTTTTGAAGTTTTCTATGAGTTGACAGTACGGGTCGTCAAAATTTCAACGACCCGTAGAAACAATTTGTAGGCGTTGACTTCAAAAAACTCTGATGTGATAGTCTTTGGTAATATGTCCATAACATTTTACTTCGAAATCAAAACGAGGCAAACTTTGTGGCATTGAAAAGAGGACTCATAGACATTTAAATAGATAGGTCATGAGTCACCTAATTCATTTTGTGCTGAGAGAAATGATCGTTTGAAGTTGAACTAATTAGAATCATATGTCAAAACTTAATCAATAAGGAAATTATTGGTGAGGAATCTTTCAACTCAACTTTGTGCTAGGGGATTTTTGAGACCTTAATTTATATCCAAATCCATTCCCACACTAAAAAATTGAACTTTACACGCATGAAAAATTTAACTATCACCCAATACTACCTTACATGTAAATAAAGAATGGTTCGGACCTTAGCTTAGAAATTTTCAAAGTGTTACACTATCTTTCTCTTGGAATCATTCGTCCTCGAATGATGGATGAAATGGGCATGGAAATGTTTAAAATCCCAATTTTATTTAAAATACACATAAAACTCATGAATGCAAAATACAGAAGGAGGGACTAAATTGAATGAGTACTTTGGGAAGAGTTAATACCTTGGACTAGAACTAAATCAGAGGAAAATAGATGAGGGTGTCTAGTCTTTATATCCTCCTTATACTCCCAAGTTTCCTCCTTAACAAACTAATTTCTCTATAAGACCTTGATTGATGCAACCTCTTTAGTTCTCAACTTGCGAACCTGACGTTCAAGAATCTGAATGGAACTCTCCTCATAAGATAGGTTGTCCTTGATATCAATATTCTCAATAGGCATAATAAGTGAAGGATCGTTCAACCATTTCTTTAGCATGGAGATGTGGAATACCGAATTGACAATCGCTAACTCTGGTGGAAGCTCCAATTAATAAGCTACATTACCAATCTTACTTCATATCCTATAAGTACCAATATATCGGAGACTGAACTTTCCTTTCTTACCAAACCTCATAACACCCTTCATGGGTGAAACTTTCAAATAGACCCAATCATTTGCCTCAAACTCCAAATCTCTCATTCTAACATTTGTATATGAATTCTGACAACTTTGCGCTATTTTCAAGCTTTCTTGAATAGTCTTCACCTTCTCCATTGCTTGATGAACTAAGTTTGGCCCTATCAACTCAGTTTTACCAACCTCAAACTAGCCTATAAGAGATCTACATCTTCGCCCATAAAGAGCCTCATAAGGAGCCTTTTGGATACTGGAGTGATAACTATTATTGTAAGAGAACTCTACGAGAGGTAAGTGATCATCCCAATTACCTTTCAAAATCTATGACACATGCTCTCAACATATCCTTTAGGGTCTGAATACTGTGCTCTGTTTTACCATCTGACTGCGAATGAAAAGTAGTACTAAGGTTTACCTTCGGACCCAAACCTTTCTGAAACAACTTCCAAAAATAAGCGGTGAATTGTGTTGACACCCAATTTTGATCCTCCACAATATAGGTTAATCATCGAGCTTCTTTGATTTCAAACTACTTAAAATAATTAGTTTTATAAAATGTAATATTTTTCACTTTATTTTTTAAATAGTTTTGTCACTTTTCATAATTTTAAAATAATATATATTTCTATATAATTATGTATATATTTACTACCTTTTATAAATATTCAAAAATTGTTTAAAAAAGATTTATTTTTAATTAAATATTATATTTAATCATGTTATTTTAATTAGAGTATTGTATTATTGAGTCAATTAGTTTATATTTAAGTTAGTTATTTTATTTTTGTTAAAATTAAGAAGCTCGTTAATTAATTAGTAGTAAGTCATCTTATTCAATCTTTAGCCATATTCATCTGTTAGCTCAATTTGGCCAAGTTTTAAACTTAAGTTGACTAAATTTGCAATCCAATTGGCCATTTTCCTAATTCAAATCAAACCATCTCTTGTCCCACTACTTTGATAATTTTTCAGAGAAACTTTTGCCCAAAACCAACCAATTTTGATACCAAAATTAGCCATTCCTAATACTCAAACCCAATAACAATCAGCAGCCCAACTTTCTCACAATACAACATAAACAACGTTACATACAACCTATCAAGCCGCATACACTCAACAATGATATGCATACAAGAACAAACCCCAAATCCTGTCTTCTTCCCCAAATCGACAACTAATACAAGCTCCGGGAGATTACCCTTAAATCATGGTGGCTGCAGACGTCCCCTTTTTCCCATTTTAGGGATTTCCAAATCTCTTCCACTGTTTGCCTTTGAAAAGAGTAAAGAAATTCGAAAGATTTTGAATTTGCTCAATGGATTTCCCACCCTATATATATATATATATATATAAAGAATCATGATGATACTAACATTACAAAGGATAGGTTCTAAGATATGAAAGTTAATATTCGAGGAAAGGAGTAAAATACATAAGTCAATGGATAAGAACAACTTGAAACAAGTCACAAGCACACTCAACAAGTCAAACAAAAGGATGATACGATACAAGTGATGAATTATATAAAGTAAAAGTACCAGAAGAAACCTCGAGCCATCCGAAATGGTACCTCAGATTCATCAACAAGTGCAAGTGCGAGGGAATATAACTCGTAGCTGAGTAAATGAGGAGCATAGAATGATACCTCAGAATTATCAACAATGTTCTAAATAGAAAAATGTAGCCCAGATCTGTGTGAACATGCGACCCAAAATGATACCTCGACATTATCAGTACAAAAGTATCCTAATATGAATGAACATTCATACAATCAAGTATTATTTTCATTTAACGTCATAAAACCCCCCAAAATACCATAATTTCCATATAAAACTTTTTTATATTTTAAAATAGACAATGGCCCACCCCTTTGGGGGTCAACAAGCAGCCAACAAATAATAATAATTCCTCTTATCTCATTATACCATTTCTAAAGATTTCAAGAAGTAACAATCAAATGCAAGTGAAAATATTATAACAAACCTTAATCATTCAATCAGAAACAACATATCAATTACACATCTGGGTAACACTCGACATAACGTAAATGTATTAATCTTAAATTTCAACTAGTCTAAGCTCATGACCTCGGGCCCAACAATCAATAACAAGTCGAATTTAAAAACTCAAATTCACAACATAAGCATGACGACAAAGAAAAATAAGCCTGTGACAACCTAAGTTTCACACCACCAAAGAGCAATTTATAAGGATAGTAATGACACCAAGATCAAGGATCAACCTAAACTAAAGATTTCCAGCTATAAACTATACTAAGCAACCCAAAGATGGCCATAAATTGACCAAGGATCATGCAAGGGTGCAACTAGTCCTAAAAATCCAACCTAGCAATAGATACTACTCGATACATAATTATACTAATGAGACAAGTCTAAAAGAAGTGAAACTGTTAACTGTCTCCACGCTAAAACCGAACTCGAACCTCTACTTAAAAGCCTTTCCCTTTTGAAGGGTCTCTAAAATATGCCGCGCTATCAACAACAAGGGCAGATCAATGAAATAAGCAAAATGATACATATATCAATATAGGAGATCAAAAGTGAAAAAAATGACCTTAATATAAAATTGTGGGACCTGCACACAAAGTCATAAAATTGACTCCCTCATGAGGTCCAAAAAAGCTCAAGGAACTTGTTCCCCAAAAATGGGCACAATCTGAGCAATAATCAATCCAAAACAATCCCACCATCATTCAAGCTCAAAAGAACAAAATGGAGAATTAAGACAGAAAATAGCAGAGAATTAACAAGATAAATGGAAAAATTATCAACCCCACGACGTGCCCATACAATCCAACAATCGCCACTAAAATACTCCAAGAGAAGCTCATAAAATCATCCAAAAACATAAATCTTTTAAGAAAATGCATGCTGAAAAATGAGCTAATCTTTAAACTAACTGCGAGGATATTATATCTCCGCGATCGCGGAATGTTGTACGCGAACAAGGAGGTCAGAGCACTGACCCTTCACGAATGCGACATGAGGCTCACAAATGTGGAGGACAATGCTCGAACTGTAACACCCCAAAATCTAGTAGACTAAACTAGGGCTAAGTGCGAGGGCACAAGCAAAGGAAAAAGGTCAAGAGCCAAGGGAGAGGGACAAGGCTGCCCAAATTTCCCTATACACTACCCCCTCCCCACGAGAGTCTTCAGAGCTTGTGGAGGCCACCACGGTTCGTGGGACCACTCATGGTGGTGAGGCAGTGGGAGGGCTGCCCCAAGTTGGACTCGTCCACACGAGCCGAGTGAAGTCCTTGATGGACCGTGGGAGGAGTCATGAAGGTGCCTTAGTATTTTGGGGTAAAAGAGTGACTACCTAAGCTACTGGTTGTTTACCATAAGAAGGACCACGGCTCGTGGTAGGCAACACGGCTCGTGGAGTCCTCTGTGAAAGTGGGAAGAACACTATAAAGTGAAGGGTAATTTGGGTCTTTCCGGTTTTAATTAAAATAGAGTGAGGTATTTTTGCCTAAGCCTAATAAACATATATAAGTGATTTTGACCCTTTAAACTCACCATTCAAGTAATTATTTCAAAAAACCCCAAAAGAATCCCAAAGCTCTTCTCTCAAATATTTCTCTCTCTAGAACTTGAAGAAGAAGAAAGAGTTCAAGCTAGGATCAAGGTCAAGTCTCCAATGCTCGAGAATTTTTGGGCTTTGTAATCAAGGTATGACGGCTTTTAATCTGTGGATTCATTCCATCCATGGAGTCCCTATGATTCCCCAATTGAGAAGATGAAATTCCCTAATTTGGGTTGGGGTTTCTTCTAATATTGTGGGTATTGATGTATGTTGATCCAATTGAGTGAATTATGATTGTTTATCATTGAATTGAGTAAATTCAATGATTTTAGTATGAATTTACATGTACCCATGCCTAACCCGTGATTCTAAGATGAATTTTATATAGATGGGTTTTACTCCATGAAAGGGGAATTTGAGGTGTATTCATATAGGATTGATATAGTACAATATGAATTTCTTGAAAGTGAATCATATAGAGATGAATTGCTTGAGAATAAAGAATATAGATATGAATTTATTGAGATTAAAGTATACATGATGCATTATGACTTGTAGGCTTTGAGATTAGAATTGTCTGGAGACTAAAGCTTATTTGTTGAATGATGACTCGTAGGGATTTGAGAGTAAAGCTTACATGATGAACTATGAGTATTAGCGCTTTGAGAGTTAGAATAATATTATAAATGTTTATTTGTAGATATAATTATTGTGGAAGGATTTATCCACATGATCTACTCTATGAATGTATGAATGTACAAATGTGAAAGGTTTTCTCACATAAAATGATTCTAGGTTGAAAGTCTTGCTCACCTAAAATGAATCTAAGTCAAAAGACTATGAGATTTGATGAGGCTTGAGGAGATTACCCATGACCTCCACATGAGCAGGATATGAGACGATCTCCCATATTCCTAAGTTAGAAACATGAGGTGATTACGCATGCCATGTAATGATGTACATGAGATGATTACCCATGCCATGTGATAATTAATGTGAGGTGACTACCCTTATTATATAACTTTAAGAAGCAAGGCAAGATGTGAATACCCATTAGACTTTATACCAAGGTCATGGAGGCGAATACCTATGATCCTTATAAAATGATGTGGAGGCGAATACCTATGATCCTTATAAAATAATGTGGAGGTGAATTCCTATGTCATACCATGTTGGACATGGAGGCGAATACCTATGATTCACTAAAATGGACATGGAGGCGAATACCTATGACTATAAAAATAAGGCAAGAAGTGAGTACCCATTAGCCTTTATAATAGGCATAAAGGTGTCCCCTTGTCTTGAAAAGTAAAGCAAGAATAATGTGAATTATGTTATGAAGAATGAATAGTTTTGATTGTTACTTGAGTGGCCTTCCATGAGATGTGTGACTATAGGTGAATCCCCATGTCTATAAAAGGTTAGCTAAAGATGAGAATGATAGATCATGAGCTTGAATGATGGCCTAAGGTTGCGTACTTCGATGAGTAAGACTAGTGGAGGATTATGCATGTCTTGGCTAAGTATACCTTGAGGTTACTTTATGGAATATTCCTTTCCGTTATGATGACTTATGTGCATTGATGATGCTTATGACTTATGTTGTTATCTCTTATGTTTATGGATTATGTCTTATGGTGACTATTGCTTATGATATGCATATATTGATGTTTATGCTATCTATCACATTTAGTACATGTTTGTACTAACCCATACTCTTGCCTACATTCTTATCAAATATAGGGTCCGACGATATCGACTTTCATCCACGTGGCTAGGATCATGGTAGAGCAATATTAAAAGTTTTGGTGAGTCCTCATAACATTCGAGGATTAGACCACCATGTCCTTATTTCTTTCATTTTATGTTTAGAGCTATTGTATGGGCTGTTTCCCAAAGATATTCATGTTTTAGATGGTTTGAGACAAGTGCAATAAACTTTCGCTCATTTTATAAAAACTTTGATTGTTATTGAAAAATGTTTTAAATTTCCCGTTCATCTCTAATATCTTATGTTATGAAAGCTAAGTTGGCTTGTATGAGGCCTCTCGGGCTCTCGTAGGCCTTGTTATATCTAGGGGTACCCCTGGGTCATGACAAATTTGGTAATCAGAGCACAAGGTTTAGAATGATTCTAGGATGTCTCAAAACCACGTCTAGTAGAGTCTTGTTCATAAGTGTGAAGTGCGCCACATTTATGAATGAGAAGCTATTAGATGCTTAGGAAACTTCACTTCTTCATTACTCTAATTCGTGCGATAGAGTTTAACTCTATAAGGTCTTTCTCCTAATCCTTACCCGATGGTCTTTAGGATATGACTATTACAAGGGAAAAAGCTAGGAGGAATGAGGAAGACAATGTGGATCAAGAAGCTCCTCCCCAAGTTCCACAAGCTCCGGTTGACCCTATGGCTGAGAATGTGACTAATGCGGAGTTTAGGTCTACTTTTCAAGTGTTGGCTCAGGCCATAATTGCCCAAGCTAATAGAGAAGTTGTGAACCCCATGAGCTCAAATATGGGTACGGCGGCTTCAAGAGTGAGGGAGTTTACAAGAATAAATCCTCCAGAATTTTATGGGTCAAAGGTTGAGGAAGATCCTCAAGATTTCATAGATGAGGTCTATAAGGTGTTGGAAATTATGGGAGTGACTCCGGTAGAGAAGGCAGAATTGACCGCTTATCAACTTAAGGAGGTTGCTCAGATTTGGTTCAACCAATGGAAAGAGGAAAGGCCAGTACAAGAGGGTCCCATAGAGTGGGAAATGTTTAAATATGCTTTTCTTGATAAGTTCTTCCCTCTTGAGATGACAGAGGTTAAGGTGATCGAGTTCATTAATCTTCAGCACGGTAATATGAGTGTTAAGGAATATGCTTTGAAGTTCACTCAATTGTCAAAATATGCTCAAACCATAGTAGCTGACCCTAGGTCAAGAATGAGTAAGTTTATGTCGGGTGTGTCTGATTTGGTAGTGAAAGAATGCTGTACAAATGTGATTGTGGATAATATGGATATTTCTCGTCTTATGGTTGATGCACAATATATTGAGGAGGAGAAACTTAAGGAGGGATCTAGGGAGAAAAAGAGGTCCAAAATTAATGATGATAATTCCCCTCATGCAAGGTCCGATGGACATGGTAATCCTAGGTGTAGACAAAAGTTCCTCGGGCAAGGGCCATCAAATACTCCTAAGTTCAACCAAGAAGGGGTGTTTAACCCTAAGTCTCAAGGGGATAGTAGTGGGGTTCTATTGCTAGGGTGTGATAAGTGTGATAGAAGACATGTCGTTGAATGCCTATCATGTTCCAATGTTTGTTTTGGTTGTGGTAAGTTAGGCTACAAGATAAAGCATTGTCCTACATTTTCTAGAAATGAAGGAGATAGTCGTCGTAGGTCTCAACCCTACCCTTCATCCGATCCAATTGGTTAGGGTGCGAATGCTCCAAAATAGAATAGGTTATATGCTCTCCAAGCTAGAGGTGAACAAGAGTGTCCCCCAGATATGGCTACCGGTATGTGTTTCATCTTTATTAGATTCATGTGATGCTTTGTCTTTTATGACATGATAACTTGATATGCTAGGCCTTGATGTTATCCTTGGTAGGGATTGGCTGCACTTTTAGTATGCCTCTATTGATTGTAGAACCAAATATGGTCATTTTGAATTTGATAAATAGGCGGTTTAGATCATACCCTAATGTGTTAAGGTAGTAGACTGCTCAAAAAGGTAGTAGTATAGTTCACCATGGTTTAAAATCATCTTGTGTGACGGGTGTGAAAGCATAGGGATGACTTGATCCGACCTTAGTTGAGTTGAAAGAATCGATGCTTAGAAAGTCCGTTTAGGCTTTCTCCCAAAGGTGAGATGGTGTGCTTAAATAACAAGGTCGATGTGTGCTTTTTTATGTTCATGATTTGGGTTTACTTGGAATTCTCACCCAAGAAGAGTGTAATGAGGCTTAAGGGAAGCTTAGTCCCCGTCTTGTAGGCCCATATTAGATCTTAAGACGTGTTGGTAAGGTTGCTTATGAGCTAGAGTTGCCTAATGAGTGGCATCGGTGCATCCGGTTTTCCATGTCTCTATGATTAAGAAGTGTGTTGGAGATTCAACATCCATAGTTCCCTTAGAAGGGTTGGGAGTTAATGAGAATCTCTCTTAGAAAGGTTGGGAGTTAATGAGAATCTCTCTTATGAAGAAGTACAGGTTGAGATTTTAGGCTGACAAGTTAAGAAATTGAGGAACAAGGAAGTTGCTCCCGTGAAAGTGTTATGAAGGAATGTCTTAGTTGAGGGTTATACTTGGGAGGCCAAGGCCATTAAGATATCCCTATATCCTCTTCATTATCCTTTTACTCCTCCTTTAGCTTGAGATGATGAGTTTCTCATGGTTTGTTCGTTGTAAAAAGTCATGTGCGTTTTAGATGTTCCCATGACTTCCTTATGTTATGCATGTTCATAAAAATATAGTGTTTTTGAAATAAAATGAGTTTATATGAACGATTTTCCTCATGTTGTAGTGCTTGGAGTATGAGTTTCATAGTCTTCATGAGATAAATTGATGAACAAGCCTTAGCTTGGTGTTGAGAGAATTCCTCCTTGAATGTATGCTTTGAGTATAGATTGAATATAGGATCCATGAGATTGTGTTGAGCATACTTTTATCTTGGAGATGGTAATTCCTCCTTGAACATGAGAAATGTAGAAATTTCATGCATATTGGGTTGTTAGATGTAGTTCCTACCTTCCATATGATGCATTGAGTACGTTTAGTTTGGAGTTTATGTCTCCTCCTTGGTTGTGTGAATTTTGATGAGTTGCATGCATTATGGGCTGCTAGTATTGAATCTATACTTCCGTAAGGTGTTTAGAATGTCACTCGAGGACGAATGTCCCCAAGGGGAAAATAATGTAACACCCCAGAATATAGTAGACTAAACTAGGGCTAAGTGCGACGGCAACAAGCCCAGGAAAAAGGGAAAGAGCCAAGGCAGAGGGCCAAGGTCGCCCAACTTTCCCTATACACTGCCCCCTCCCCATGAGAACCTTCACGGCTCGTGGGACCACTCACGGTGGTGAGGCAGTGGCTCCCCAAGGCTGCCCCAAGTTGGACTCCTCCACACAAGTTACTTCACGGCTTGTGAAGGCCTTGACGGGCCGTGGGAGGTGTCGTGAAGGTGCCTTAGTATTTTGGGGTCAAAGAGTGGCTACCTAAGCTATTGGTTCGTGACCACGAAAGGGATCATGGCTCGTGGTAGGCGCCACAACTTGTGGAGCCCTCCGTGAAAGTGGGCAGACTGATAAGTCCAAGAATTGGACTCATTTAGGGATTTATTTACAATGATTTTGTGTCCTCAAATGCTTATTTTGTGCCAATAACTGATGAAAAACCCTTGATTTCGAGGTATATGGATTGAAGAATGAAGTGAGCTGAAGGAACGAAGAAATGCAAGTCTGGTGATCGCCAAGTCACTTGGCGATTTGCCCAACGACTTCTTGACCACCTAAAGTTCCAGTGTGCCAAGCCCTGAAAGAAAGAACCAAGTTGGTGAGGGAAAGGATTAGTTGGCGGATCGTCGAATGGTTCCGCGATGCAGTGTTGGATCGCCCAAAGTTACAGACCTTGAGGATGTTGAAGGCCAAGGCAGAAGGGCGATGGAAATGACCAAAGGGCAGATTGCCGAGTGGATCGGCGACCCAACTTACTGCGCCGAGTGGCTCTTCGCAGCACATTCTTGGCGACTATAAATACATTTTTGAACATTTAGTTCAGTATAAATTGTTAGAATTATCAAATCAATTACTCCTTAGAACAATCTATTATCAAGTTTTCTCTAGTTTTCCCAAGCTTTGAAGAATTGAAGTTTTTTACTTTTGAGAAATTGGAAGTGGGTCTTTGAGATACATCAACTTGGAACATTGTAAAGACGAAATCAATCGTACATAGTTGATGTAAACTCAATTTGGTAATAATTTTTATCTTTTTATGATGTCTAGCTAAAACTCCAATTTTTGGGGTGTGATTATGTAATTATGGGCTGATTTAGTTTATGAGTATTCTTAATTGTTAGTTTAAATGCTATTTAGAAGTGAGTTCAAAAATTAATTTTGGTTTAATTTAAGAATTGTAGTTGAAAATGCAGTTCTACCCTTGTGTTTTTGGCTTACTCGAGAGAGAGGTTTTGAAACTAAACTTTTTGATTGATGGTCAGTTGGTACTGGGTTGACATGGGTTCATCTTGAGAGAGTTAATCCTAAACCCAATTCCACACATTCAGCTCAAGAGAGTGAATGGACTAAGGTGTGGGTTGTCCTCATTTTGCATGCTTGTTGATGTTTGAAAGAAATCAACTTGATTCGAGGTTAATTGTTCGAGAGAAATTTTACCTCATCTATAGCCTAGCTTACTCACTAATATCTATCTATTTTCTAGTTGCAATTACCCATTTGACCACATTAGCCTATAATCGAATCACATCCCAATAACCTATCTCATTAATGTTATTTCGTATTGTTTGTTGCTGTTGTAGTTGATAATTATAACTGAAACCCTTTTTATTTGATATTTGTGTCACCCCATGATTTGAATGATGTTCTTATTTGATAATTTCTATTCCTATGACTAAATTGACCATATTCATACTTCCTAATTGATTCTCAAACACGTACCGCTCCCTGTGGGATTTGACCCCAACCAATTTAGTTGAGTTATATACTGATGTACGATCATTGTACACCTAGAATTGGATGAGGTGTGTTTGAAACGTTACTTCAAAATGGTGCCGCTGCCGGCGAGTGGTGTTGTTTGTGATTTTTTTGGTGAAGTTGAATTTTGTTCTTTTTAGTTATAGTTGAATCTACTTACTTTTAGTTTTGGTTTTTATGATGCTGTTTGAAACAGAGGATATGAGTGTCAACAGAAGCAATGGTAGCCAAGTGGGCCACCAAGATGACATCGGCAATCTCAATGATGTCAACGAGCCGAATGTCAATGACCCAAATTGTAACACCCCGACTTTTCGAAACGTCTAAATTAATTTGCACATTCGTGGAAAGACAAAGAGGGTGAGTAATAAATTAATAATTATGTGGTATATCATATTTTAAGTGTTCAAGGGTTGTATCTCAAGTTTTGAAGTAAGGTAAGTCGCAAAATAAAAGTGGACGAAAGTTATTGTAAGTTCCTTTCTAAAGATTTCTTTGAAATTTGGATCAAATGTTTCAGAAGTTTTATAACAATCTATAACGATTTATGGGTCCCACCATCCATTAAATCGAAGGTCTATGAGTCTAGTTTCCAACACATTAAATGGTTTGTTCATACAACTTCAGAATAGAGAGATATTCGCGTTTTTGCGAGACTGCGCAAGCAGGCACATGAGGTGGGTCCCCTAAGTTGGTGGAAGCTTATAAGATAGCATCTTCTTCATTTTTCTTCATTCCAAATCGAGAGAAACCCACAAAAATTAGGTACTGACGCCCCATTGCCTGGGGGCGTTGCATTCATGCATGCAGTTCCTGACAGACGACCGAGTAGACCTCCTCAGTAGCAGGATTGACTTCTATCCGGTTGGCTAGCCCCTTTCCTTTGGAGCTGCCAGAGTTTGGAGGTTTGTTAGATTTTGTTGTGTATATTTTTATGGGTAGGCTGGGGCCTTGTCCCGCCAATCTTTACTACTCGTTGAGGCTTGCAGACTAGTGTGTGGGGTGTACAACTAGGTTATGGCCATGCTGACCTAGTTTTGTTGGTTTGCTGAAGCTTGTGAGCTGTTTGATGTATTGTCTTGATAATATACCTGCTTCTATTTTTTTTTATAGATATCATGGTGGCCTCGACGGCTCAGTCAGGACTTCTGTGCTAGTTGGCTATTTCTTTATATGAACTCTTGGGAGTAGCTGTTTCTTTTATATATATGTTGACAGGGGCCTTACCGGCTGAGGGGTTGGTTTTAAGCCGTGATATACCAGTTTATTTTCTTGATTGCGTGTGTCTGTCATGCGCTAGTAGCAAATGGTTCAGCAGGGTCGGCTCGAGCATGAGTTTTGGCATTAGGAACCAGTTGCGCCACTTGAGTTTGGGGCGTGACAAACTTGGTATCACAGCAACATTGTATCCTAGGGAGTCTGTAAGCCGTGTCTAGTAGAGTCTTGTTTATAAATGTGTTGTGCACCACATTCGATAAGAAAGAAGCTACCGAGCATGATAGAATGACTATCCTTCTTTTGTTCACCTCGTGCTATACATTGGTGTCTTAAGGGTTGAGGTTTCTTGCTTATAATTGATACTTGTATGCAAATAGAGATGGCTAACACTGGACAGACCACAGCTTGCCAGGGGCTAGATACAGCTGCAGGCGAGGGTACCGGCAAGGTACGACCGATGGAGGTATCCCATTGTGAGACCTATGGGTAGACATCTTCTCAGTACCCTATAGCTTCTCCACCGCTTCAGGAGTTTTCGAGGGCTACGGAACTTCCGGCTCCACCAGCAGTACCACTTCTAGTTCCTCATATTCCATCTGATCAGGATTTCAAGAGTGTAGTATATATGTTAGCACAGTTAGTAGTTGCATAGTGCCAGCCAGTTGTGCCAGATGTTGCCAGACCTTCTGAAGGGCCTGGAAGTTCGACAGTTCATGAATTTCTTGCCTTGAATTCTCCACAGTTCACAGGGACAGATCGCAGAGAGGACCCTTAGCACTTTGTTGATCAACTTCATAGGATCTTCAGAGTCATGCATGCTTCAGCGACTGAGTCAGTTGAGTTATCAGCATTTCAATTGCGTGATGTTGCAGTATTTTGGTATGAAAGTTGGGAGAGATCTAGGGGAAAATATGCATGTCTACCCACTTGGGATAGCTTTACAGAAGCTTTCATAGATCACTATTTGCCTCGAGAGATTAGGGATGGCCGGGTGGACCAGTTTCTAAACCTCCGACAGGGTAGCATGAGTGTTCGAGAGTACGGGCTGAGATTTGATTTATTGGCTAGATATGCACCAACATTTGTTGATACGATGCATGACAGGGTGCGTAGCTTTGTGGGAGGGCTTGACTCAGACTATATCGACACTTGTTCTACCACTGCACTAAATGATAATATGGATATCTCGAAAATTCAGGCCTTTGCACAAGCCATAGATGATCGCTGACATCTACAGTATATGAGTGAGAGGGTCGAGAGAGAGAGACAAAAGAGGGCTAGGCCCGCTGGTTCACAAGGAGATTCTCAAGGTGGTCCCAGACACCGACATTCTGTTAGGCCACCTAGACCTCCACTACAACAGTTCCAGGGTAGTAGATTTTATCGTCAGGGACAGTCAGGCCCAGGTGAGGGTTCACGAGCATCAGGCTTGCAGCAATAGAGGGGTTCAGACAAAGCTAGGACAGCCCCACCGCATTGCGGTACTTGCGGTAGGATGCATTTCGAGAGGTGCAGACAGGGTTCCACTGGTTGTTATTCTTGTGGACAGGAGGGGCATGGGTTAAGAAATTTCCTGACCATAGGTTAGGGTGGTATAGGTCAGTCGACCAAGTCAGCAGTAGGTTTCTCCTCATCCGCACATTCTACAGGGGGTGAACCCCAGACTTCAGCACGTAGAGGTAGAGGCGGACGCAGAGAGGGAGCATCTAGTTCTGGTAGTGGACAGAACCATACATATTCATTAACCGGATGACAGGACTCAGAGTCATCACCAGATGTTGTGATAGGTACATTGATTGTTTTCTCCCATTGTGTTTATGCTTTGATAGATCTTGGATCTACTCTGTCTTTTGTTACTCCATTTATTGCGGAGAAGTTATGTATAGTAGCAGAGTCATTAGATCGACCCTTTATTGTATCTACACCAGTTGGTGAGTCTATTATTGCCATGAGAGTCTATCGAGGTTTCCCGGTAGAAATTATTGACCGTCAGACCTCTGTAGACCTAGAAGAGTTAGAGATGGTTGATTTCGACGTCATTATGGGTATAGACTGGTTAGCGTCTTGTTATGCTAATGTTGAGTGTCGGAGAAAGATTGTTAGATTCCACTTTCCAGTAGAGGCAGTTCTGGAATGGAAAGGTGATACATCAACGCCGAAAGGTAGGTTTATTTCCTATCTTAAGGCGAGGAGGATGGTCACTAAGGGTTGTATTTATCATCTTGTTCGGGTTCATGATATAGATGCAAAACCACCGACTCTTCAGTCTACTTCGGTAGTTAATGAGTTTCTAGATGTATTTCCAGACGAGCTCCCTGGTATCCCTCCGAAATGAGAAATTGATTTTGCTATCGATATGCTACCAGGTACACAACCCATATCTATTCCTCCTTATAGAATGGCTCCTGCTGAGCTAAATGAGTTGAAGGATTAGCTGAAAGACTTGCTGGATAAAGGCTTTATCAGGCCTAGTGCTTCACCATGGGGTGGGCCAGTGTTATTCGTGAGGAAGAAAGATGGCTCTCTAAGAATGTGTATCAATTATCGACAACTAAATAAGGTGACTATAAAGAATAAGTATCCCCTTCCAAGGATCGATGACTTGTTTGATCAGTTACAAGGTGTTGAGTATTTCTGAAAGATTGATTTAAGATCAGGATACCACCGAATACGAGTTCGGGAGAAAGACATTCCAAAGACAGCTTTTGAAACCAGATATGGACACTTTGAGTTCTTGGTAATGTATTTTGGATTAACTAATGCCCCAGCATTGTTCATGGACCTGATGAATAGTATATTCAGGCCGTATCTAGACTTGTTTGTGATTGTATTTATTGATGATATTTTGGTGTATTCACATTCAAAAGCTGAGCATGCAAATCATTTGCTAGCAGCCCTTCAGGTTCTTCGAGAACAAGAACTTTATGCAAAGTTCTCCAAGTGTGAGTTCTGGTTAAGCTCTGTGGCTTTCCTAAGCCATATTGTATCAGATGCTGGCATTGTGGTTGATACACAAAAGATTGAGTCCGTAAAGACTTGGCCCAGACCAATGACTCCGATTGAGGTTCGTAGTTTCTTAGGGTTAGCTGGGTACTACAGAAGGTTTGTAGAGGGGTTTTCTTCACTTTTAGCACCATTAACAAAGCTGACTCAAAAAGCAACTAAGTTCCAGTGGACTGAGGCTTGCGAGCATAGTTTCCAGGAGCTTAAGGACAGGTTGACATCAACACCAATTCTAACATTGCCAGAGGGTTCAGAAGGCTATGCGGTGTACTGTGATGCTTCTGGTGTTGGGTTAGGATGTGTTCTAATGCAACATGGTAAGGTTATCGTATATGTTTCAAGGCAGTTGAGAAAGCATGAAAAGAACTATTCTACCCACGATTTAGAGTTGACTACAGTTGTGCATGCGTTAAAGATATGGAGACACTATTTGTATGGCGTTTATGTTGACATCTTCATAGATCATAAAAACCTTCAATATATCTTTAAACAAAAGGAGTTAAATCTGTGACAACGTCGATGGCTTGAGTTTCTGAAAGACTACGACGTGGATATTTTATATCATCCAGGAAAGGCGAATGTGGTAGCCGATGCCCTCAGTCGAAGATCTATGGGTAGTTTAACCTATTTAGGTGTTGAGAAGAGTGAGGTAGTGCGAGAGCTTCATCAGTTAGCTAGATTGGGAGTCAGATTGTTAAAGGCAGAAGATAGTGGGGTAACAATTCAGGACACAACCGTATCATCTCTAGTTGTAGAAGTGAAATCATAGTAACAAGAGGATCCTAGCTTAGAGTAGCTTAGAGCAGCTTAGAGCAGCTCAGAGCCAATGCTCAGAATCAACATACTTTAGCATTTGATATAGCAGGAGATGGAGTCCTTAGAAGTAGCGGTTGATTGTGTGTTCCGAATGTTGCAGGGCTTCGACATCGGATTATAGAAGAGGCACATCATTCCCGTTATTCTATTCACCCTGGTTCGACGAAGATGTACCATGATATTAAGGAGATATATTGGTGGAACGGGATGAAGAAGGACGTTGCTGAGTTTGTTGCACAGTGTCCTAACTGCCAACAGGAGAAGGTTGAGCACCAAAAGCCCGCTGGGCTAGTTCAGGAGATAGCCATTCCTTTGTGAAAGTGGAAAGCAATTAATATGGATTTTATTACAGAGTTACCTCGATTGCGTCGCAAGTTTGACTCTATTTGGGTAATTGTTGATAGATTAACAAAATTACCCCACTTCTTATCAGTCAGGGCTACTTTTACAGCCGAAGACTATGCAAGGCTCTATATTAGAGAGATTGTTAGGCTACACGGTGTCCCAATATCTATTATCTCTGATAGAGGAGAAAAAATTACCACCAACTTCTGGAAGTCCTTCCAGAAAGGACTGGGGACACATGTTAATCTTAGTACAACCTTTCACCCTCAGACAGATGGCCAGGCTGAGCGTACAATTTTGACACTCGAGGATATGTTACGGGCGTACGCGCTAGACTTCAAGGGAAGTTGGGATGACCACTTGCCTCTTATTGAGTTCACGTACAATAATAGTTATCATTCCATCATCGGAATGGCACCTTATGAGGCCTTGTATGGGCGAAAATGTCGGTCCCCCATTGGATGGTTCGAGGTAGGTGAGTCAGGGTTGATTGGACCCGACTTAGTACAGTAGACAGTGGAGCAGGTTAAGCTCATTCGGGAGAGGTTGCTAACAGCTCAAAGCTGATAGAAGTCATACTCAGATGTGCGACGAAGGGACTTTGAATTTTTTGTCGATGACTGGGTATTCTTAAAAGTCTCGCCTATGAAAGGTGTTATGAGATTTGGCAAAAACGGCAAGATTAGTCCAAGATTCATTGGGCCATATCGGATCCTTCGGAGGGTAGGACGAGTGGCTTATGAGTTAGAATTGCCTTCGGGGCTAGCATCTGTTCATCCAGTTTTTCATGTATCGATGCCACGGAAGTGCGTAGGAGGCCCTTATCGGGTTGTCCCAGTTGATGATGTTTAGATCATACAGGATTTGTCCTACGAGGAAAATCCAGTTGCCATATTAGATCGACAGGTCCATAGATTGAGGACCAAAGAGGTTTCTTGTGTTAAAGTATTGTGGAGGAACAAGAATAGAGAAGAGGTGACCTGGGAAGTCGAGGATGACATGAGGTCCAAATATCCTCACTTGTTTCATACCCCATGGTGATGGCATATCAGTTTATATTGGTGCAGTGGGGTAAGATTCCTATCAATTTTTTTATATTATTACTTATTATTATGGTTGTCATCATTGTATTTTTATTCGCACTGTTATTGCGGAGCTGTATTGCTTAGTTATTTATGTCGTCTTGTGAGACGCCTAAGTTAAAATTTGATGCATTTCAGGTTCTGGATAGTCACATTCACAAAGGATACTTTGTCTAAACTTTGGAAACTCCTAAGGACATAACCGTATGACTCGGATTTTTCATTCGAGGAAAAATGTTTCAAAAGAGGGAATGATGTAACACCCCGACTTTTCTAAACGTCTAAATTAATTTGCACATTCGTGGAAAGACAAAGAGGGTGAGCAATAAATTAATAATTATGTGGTATGTCATATTTTAAGTGTTCAAGGTTTGTATCTCAAGTTTTGAAGTAAGGTAAGTCACAAAATAAAAGTGGGTGAAAGTTATTGTATGTTCCTTTTTAAAGATTTCTCAGAAATTTGGGTCAAATGTTTTGGAAGTTTTATCACAATATATAACGATTAATGGATCCCACCACCCATTTAATCGAAGGTCTACGAGTCTAGTGTCTAACGCATTAAACGGTTTGTTCATACGACTTAAGAATAGAGAGATATTTGTGTTTTTTGCGAGACTGCACAAGCAGGCACGTGAGGTGGGTCCCCTAAGTCGGTGGAAGCTTATAAGATAGCATCTTCTTCATTTTTCTTCATTCCAAATTGGGAGAAACCCACAAAAATCAGAGAAATACTCCTCAAATCATCCTTGTGTGTTCATGATCTCTTCTTGGCCTCTTATCGAAAATTGCCCTATGTCGCGAGTTCGTCATTTTGGTATAATTTTCACGGTGTAGCTCCGTGTAGGTTGTGGCAGCAGGGTGTTTTTCAGTGCAGCTATTGTATTCAAGTGTTTTGGTCATTTAAAGAAAGGTAGGAATTACCTTTTATCAGTTTACAGATACCTTAGGTCTTGGATTGTAGTTTACGATAGGAATCCGTATCGATTATCGAATTGTCGTAGTAATTTTTATCCTTAATTACTGATTGATTTTTACCTTTTTATTTAGTGTTGTAGTGATGTGGATAGAGGTATTTTCAGCATAAATTATAAAGGAAAAGGTATGTTAAGGCTACTCCCTTCGTTCGACATGTTTCCTTAGAGCTTGGGAGTGATATAATAGGGTAGTTAATGTTAGTTATGTTGTAGATGTAATTGTGAGTGGTTGGCTGATTGAGTGGTTATAAACCCTCATTTTAGGGACTCATAATCTATTCAGAACAACCCTAAGTTAGGAACGAATTGGACATTATTCATATATATTGTTTATATCTAAATTGCTAGCCTTCAGCCTATTTAATTGTTTGTTGTCGCCCTTGGGGCTATTGTGGTTAGCTGTTGAGCGATGAAATGCCTATGGGGGCTATGATGTTGTCTAATAGGACTGTGTTATTGCCAAAGAGGGCTATATGTTTCCCACGGGGCTATATTGATGCCAAAGAGTGTTATGTGTTGCCTACGGGGCTATTTTAATGCCAAAGAGGGCTATGTATTGCCTACAGGGCTATGTTATGCAAAAAAAGGTTACGTGCAGCCCACAGAGCTATGATGTTGCCTAAGAGGGCTATGCGCTGCCTACAGGGCTATATCGTTGCCAAAAAGGGCTATGTGACTTCTTACAAAGACAAGGGGCTACCGATAAGGTTATGTAGATTGATTTGGCACCTTCTAGGCTTATGGGTGCCTAAGTAGGTGGTATGTTGTTTGTACCTACCGGGCTTATGGGGGCTTGGTTAGGTTGATGTTTGATCATAATTGTATTTTAGTAGATTCAATAGTGGGTTGGCATGCTTATCCAAATTTGATTTCCTTACCTGATTGCTTTTGGTATATTATGATGCTTTCTCATTTAGTTTACAACCTTTCATAATCCGTACAATATTTTGTACTGATGCCCCATTGCCTGGGGGCGCTGCATTCATGCATGTAGGTCCTGACAGACAACTGAATAGACCTCCTCAGTAGCAGGATTGGCTTCTATCCGATCGACTAGCCCCTTTCCTCCGGAGTTGCCAGAGTTTGGAGCTTTGTTATGTATATTTTTATGGGTAGACTGGGGCCCTGTCTAGACAATCTTTACTACTCATTGAGGCTTGCAGACTAGTGTGTAGGGTGTACAACTAGGTTATGGCCATGCTGACCTAGTTTTGTTGGTTTGCTGAAGCTTGTGAGCTGTTTGATGTATTGTCTTGATATATACCTGCTTCCAATTTTTGTATAGATATCATGGTGGCCTCGACAGCCCAGTCAGGACTTCTATGCTAGTTGGCTATTTCTTTATATGAACTCTTGGGAGTAGCTGTTTCTTTTATATATATGTTGACAGGGGCTTACCGGCCGAGGGGTTGGTTTTAAGCCAAGATATACCAGTTTATTTTCTTGATTGCGTGTGTCTGTCATGCGCTAGTAGTAAATGGTTCAGTAGGGTCGACTCGAGCCTTAGTTTTGGCATTAGGAGCCAGTTGCGCCCCTTGAGTTTGGGGCGTGTCAAAAATCTTATGGGTGGAGTTGGTGCCATTCGTTGGCCTCCAGCTGAAGAGAACGTTGTGTTCACATTACAAGTACCATGCTGGAGCTCTTGAAATTGAAAGGGCTGTTTGGTGGGTTGGTTCATGAGGATCCCCATGAGCATATAAGGAACTTTGTTGATGTGTGCGGGCCATTCTCCTTCAAGAATATATCTCAAGAGTTGGTCCGATTGAGGTTGTTCCCATTTTCCTTAATGGGAGAAGGATGTATGTGGTTGGCTAAATTGCCAAGAGACTCCATCACTTCTTGGGAAAAGCTTGTCACCGCATTTCAAGTGCGATTTTTCCATCCCTCGAAGATGATGACACTTAGGGACAACATCCACAGCTTCAAGCATCTGGAGGGTGAGCCAATTCATGAGACTTGGCTAAGATTCAAGAAGTTGGTACTGCAATGCCCAAATCTTGGTTTGCCCGAAAATGTTTTGCTGCAATACTTTTATCGAAGCTTTGATTCGGTGAACAAGGGAGTAGCTGATCAAATTTCTCCTAGAGGTTTGATGCAACAACCTTACATTATGGTAGCCCAACTCCTGTATGGAATGACCAAAATTAACCAGGCATGGTACACACGTGAACTTCCTAGCCAACCAAGGAGGTGGTTATCGTGAAAATTACCCAAGGTATGGTGGTAACCAAGGTTGGAACAGGGATGAAGGTTGGCGAGATCGTGATAGAGAGTGGAGAGATCGCAACCCCACTTGGAAGGAAACAAATGGGGAGAAGGATAGGTATGTTCCTCCCCACGAGCGTCAAAAGTTCAAAGATTCGGAGGGTGGCCGCTCTGAGGATATGATCTCTCGTATTCTTAATAAGGTCAAAGGGTCAGATAAATTTTTGAAAGAAATGAAGGAAGATGTATCGACTCTTAGCCAGACAGTGACCTCTCACTCTGTCTCTATCAAGAAGTTGGAGACCCAAATGGTTCAAATTTCTTCTCATTTAAACCTGAGACAATAAGGGGGGTTTCCAAGTGATACTATGGAAAACGCTAAGAATAAAGTTTGAGTGAGAACTTGAGTCGTGCCACAACGTTAACTAAGGCGCTGCTTGGGAGGCAACCCAAGTTTTTATTGGCTTTATTTTTGTTTTTGAAATAATCGTGTGTTGATAGTGTAGGTTGAAGTGTGGAATGTGTTTGATTTTCCAGTCAGTGAATCACCGAAGAGGTCGGCGAGCTTGACTTGGACCACCGTTGGACTCGAGAAATTATCAGGTTGGAGTCTGTAAAACTGGACGAGCCCATTGTCATATTAGTGTGTCACCGAACAGGTTGGCGACCCCGACTTTGTCCTTCATTTGGACCCCCTCATTAATTGGAGGTCCTGTAAAACTCGGTGAGGTAAGTGACCACTCGGCGTGTCACCGAGTGGTTCAGTGAGTAGAATTAATGTTGCCGAAAGGGCGAGAACTGGACGGTTTTTAAAAGGCTACAGGTTCAAAACTTTAAACTCTTTCACATTCCCTCACTTTTAACTTCACAAAATCACACCCGTATTATATTTCCTACATTTTTGCATTTTTACCGCTTCCTAGTCGTCGATCTTGTGTTTGGAGTTGGAAATCTTTGTCGCCTAGCATTTCAAATCGTATATTTGGCATTAAATGTTGGTTTTCCGAACCCCAAAACTCGTATTTAGTGGTTAAACTCAAATGCATTGTTATGAATTGTGTTGATGTGTGTTGGGCCTCTCTGAAATCATAAATGTGTGCTTGTGTGACTATTTTAATTTCATTATCATGCCTAAAATGGCTAATTGGTAATTTCCCAAGTTTTGTGCTTTAAAATTGATCTAAATCTTGTTGGGCTGTGCTTAATTGTGTTGGGTCTAGTCGGGTGAAGCTTGAGTAACCCATATTTGTGCCAAATGACGTGCTTTGCCCAATGATGGAGCGGTTGACGTCATTTTTAAAGGCTAAAGTCGTCAAATGGCCAATTTTTGCCAAACCGGGAGAATATTGAGTACCCCGGTGGCATGGGTCTGAGTCTAATTGAATAAGTGTATGCTTTGATTTTGTTTCCAGGGGATGCGGGGATGATTTTGGAAGTCGGGGTAGAAAGTAGGCACGTTGGGCAGTTTGGCGAGCTGGGTCGAGCTCGCCGAACCACTCGGCGGTTTGCCGAACCCCCCTTTATTGCCTTTATTTTCGTGCAATTGTTCAGTTTTGGTTCTATAACTTTCGGTGAGAAGCCTGTGTTAGCCGAGTGCACTCGGTGACTCACCGAAAGTCTTCTTTGATCACCCTCTCTGCGCCCATAACCCCTGAAATACACTTTAACTTTTGGAGGGCTAGTAAATGCTCGCCGAATGATGTTGGCGATTCACCGAAGGGCTCCTCCCATCACCGACATGCCAGTTTTCTGAAAAAAATTTAGTCAATCCTTTTGATGAGCCCGATCTGGTTTGCCAAAGTGATTCAGCGACTCGCCGATCGGTTCGGCGAGTTTGTCTGCAATATGATTTCTGTGAATTTTCTTGAAATATTTCTAACTTTGTACGATGTTTTTTTGCAGATATGACTAGAACCAACTTAGACATGCTGCCCGTAAAAGAGCACGGGTAATAGTTATTAATGAAGGGGCAACCAATACTCCTAAAAAGGGAAATGCGGCACCTCCCAAGGGAGGCAAAGGCAAGGGCAAGAAGCCCACATCTGAGGTTCCAAAGCACAACTTTGGCAGTGAGGGAGAGTCCTTTGACTTCCAAGCTTCATTTTCTGAGCCGGATGACGACTAACCTCTACAGTTCAAGAGGGCATAAATCTGTGCTAGGTCTCGCTCAGACTCATCAAGAGTTCCACAGTCCACCCATCGTACAACTGATACAGTGCCAGCTCCAGCATCGACTGTAGCTCCGATTCAACATGTACATGGTCCTCCTCCTAGGCTAATCAATAGATTAAAGGCCAACGGGTTGAGGACAATTCTCGAGGAGAAGTTGCTATCCACAGAGGGCTTAGTGGGTATATATTCCACTGTGAGGGACACTCTCCGGTTTCACCAGTTCGAGCAGTTCACCAAGCCCCGAGGCCCCTATATTCCTACACGGGTTAGAGAATTCTACCTACTATACAGTAACCTGGTACCTAAGGCAAGAAGAAGGCACGTGCCTTCAGACCGGCGAAGTCTGTTATGGTCTGCGGGAAAGAAGTAGGGTGCAGTAGCGATCACATTAATAATGTACTTGACAGGGCTATAGGTTTTGCGCATGCATATGAGGGTTTGACTACAACGCAGTCCCTGGATGACTTAAAGGGCTGGCTTGCACCCTTGATTTCTGATACCACCCCGAGGTGGATTGAGGCATGAGCTCCCATCGAGAAGAAGGACCTGAATATTGCTGCTCGATACTGGTTTGGGTTCATCAACAGCCCTATTATGCCTTCGCAGAACAAGTCCATCCTTCACCACCCAAAGACGGCCTGTCTTGGATCCATAATAGCTAAGAAGATGCTCAACATGGGACTTATCATTGAGCAGGAGATGGCCATGAGTGCCAAACAACACCAGACGTCCCTTTCCCTTCCCGATCTTGATTACAGAGTTGTGCTGGCATGCTGGAGTTACTTGTGATGAGAAGAGGGATATCGAGGTCACTCCTATGGATGCTGGAGTTACATCTGGCGTATTGAGCCGAGTACACTCAGGAGGAGAGCAGCTCCGATGGATACATCCCTAGAGATGGATGTTGATTCTATACCTATAGAAGAATCTTTGCCTACTACAGCCTCTGGGCCTTCAGGTACTTCCACTTCCTCTCAGACTCCTGGTGCTTCAACTGCTTCCCAGCCCCCCGGATCACTGAGACCATGATCCTGAAAATGGGGCACTTAGCCCATTCTACGAATGTGAGGGCTAATCAATTGGATGTGGTACCGTGGATGATTGAGATTGTTATCCTAGCTGCACTGACGTCCCTCCAAGCATCTATTGACAGTCTCACAATGAGAGTTGATACTTGTGAGAGTAGACAGGGGGTGACTTCAGAGGTGATGACTTTAAAAGCCGAGGTCGGTGATTTGAGAAAGGATGTGGACTACTTGAAGTCCACAGACTTCACTTCACTTCTGGAGGCAGTTGATGATGTGGATGCCCCGCCTACTTCTGAGATTCCTCCGGCCACCACCGGAGACTTGTCGATGGATGAGGTGGCAGTTGATCAGTCTGAGGCAGAGATAAACGAGCAGTAGATTGAGGTGCTAGAGGAGACCATCTATGGAGACCTGCCTAACCTTGAGGAGAATATTGTACAGTCGGTGATTCAGACATTGCTGACAGAGAAGTCCATGGAAGGACCTAGTGGAGCCGGCAGTGCTGATGTTGCATCAGGCACTGATATCCCGACAGATGGAGCGACTGTGTAGACATGACCTTTCTTTACCTCCCTCTTTGTCACTTTTATTAATTTTTAGTATTTTGTTGCATTTGAGGATAAATTGCTTTTTGTTTGTGGTGGGGTGAGGTATTTTCATACCTACCTCTTGGAGTTATATTTTTTGTATATATATTGGGTTTTAGTGCTGTAAATTGTATTTTGACATTGTTTTGTGGAGGTTTGAGCTTGTGGCTCCGTGTTTCAAAAATGGGTTTTGACCCTTCTAAAAACAATTGTGCCACCTCTTGTTGTGTTTGAATGTGGTTGTTCTTGTGCAAATTTAAGTGTCGGTCATGATCAATACCGATGACTTGAATAGTGCTCTTAATCGAACAAAAAATAATGTACAGCTATGATGAGGCCAATTGAAGTTGCGTAGATAATATGTCAACTTTTTGCATCTCGTTGTGACTAGCCGGTTATCAAATTGAGTCTCTTGTGATGAACATTGCACGCTAGCAAAAGTGTGGAGTCTTGTTTGATATTTATTTCAATGCCTTGTATGATGAGCTTACCGTGAACCATGTGTGATAACACCTAGAATTTTCCCCGTTGGTCCGGTTGACTAAATGATGCAAGCTCTTGAAATGATCTTAGGCAACAATTTTGAACACTGAAACAATTTGACAATATACCTCTTTTGTGGCCAACCTTGTGAGATGTGTGAACTTTGCTTGAACACCTTTTGAGCCTTAGCTTTTTCTTGGAAGAAACTTGATGCAATTGTAACCTCTCTTTATCCATTCACCCATAATCCTCATGAAGTGTGGTTTGTTTGAATAACCAACTTAGGCAAAAGCCTGAGTTAGGGATGTGGTGAAAAGAGAAGGTAAATTAAGAAATTCAAAGAAGTCCCTCTTTAATCCGTGGTTTTGAGAAAGATGGAACCCCTCCATAAAAAAAGAAAAAAAAAGAAAAGAAGAATGAAAAAGAAAAGGAACGAAAAAGTTGAGAAATAAAGTTGTGAAAGTTGCGAAAGAAATGGGCTGTTCGGTATTCCATGAGAAGTGAATAATAGGGTAAATTTTGAGCATGGGTGAAAATGTTGAAGAAAAGGGAAGAAAGTGATGTTCATACCACATTTCATGAGGATAACATCCACTGAGCCTAAATGACCATACCTTTACACTCAGCCCCGTTATAAGCCTTGAAAAGACCTTTTTGATCTTGAGTGAGCTGAAATGAATGTTGGTTGGAAAATAAGGGCAACTATGGGTGAAGTCATGCATGTATTCATCTTTGTGAGTGTGAGAGTTGTTTGTTGAAGAATAGAGTGTTAATATGGAATCATTCTTTATGTGAGGGCATTTGAGTACCTTTGTTGAGCTTGAACTTACATTTGAAGCAAGTATTGTGAACTTGAGAACCTTTGATACTGGTGAGTCACAACTTGAATCTTTGAGTGCACAATTGATCCTTGCATGAGTAAGTTGAGTCTTGTTGTGTGCATTCATGATTGAGTCTTGTGTAGTACTGTTTGAGACATCCTTTTTGAACTACTGAACTTGAGTTTTACTTGAGGACAAGCAAAAGTTTAAGTTGGGGGTGTTGATGAGTCCAAGATTTAGACTCATTTAGGGCTTTATTTACAATGATTTAGTGTCCTCAAATGCTTATTTTGTGCCAATAACTTATCAAAACCCCTTGATTTCCAGGTATATGGATTTAGAAACAAAGCAAGAACACTGATTTGTAAAAAGGAACGAAGCGAGCTGAAAGAACGAAGAAATCCAAGCTTGGTGATCGCCAAGCCCACTTGGCGAGTCACCGAATGACTTCTTGACCGCCTAAAGTTCCAGTGTGCCAATCCCTGAAGGAAAGAACCAAGTTGGCGAGAAAAAGGAATAGTCGGTGGATCGCTGAATGGTTCCGCGATGCAGTGTTGGATCACAAAAAGTTACAGACCTTGAGGATGTTGAAGGCCAAGGCAGAAGGGCGATGGAAATGACCAAGGGGCGGATCGCCAAGTGGATAGCCGAGCCCGACTTACTACGTCGAGTGGATCTTCTCAGAACATTATTGGCGACTATAAATACATTTTTGAACATTTTGTTCAGTATCAATTGTTTGAATTATCAAATGAATTACTCCTTAGAACAATCTATTACCAAGTTTTTTCTAGTTTCCCCAAGCTTTGAAGAATTGAAGTTTTTAACTTTTGAGAAATTGGAAGTGGGTCTTTGAGATTCTTCAACTTGGAGCATTATAAAGACGAAATCAATCTTACCCACTTCATGGAAACTCAATTTGGTAACAATTTTTATCTTTTTATGATGTCTAGCTAAAACCCCAATTCTTAGGGTGTGATTATGGGCTGATTTAGTTTATGTGTATTGTTAATTGTAAGTTTAGATGATATTTAGAAGTGAGTTCAATCACTAATTTTGGTTTAATTTAAGCATTGTAGTTGCAAATGCAGTTTTACCCTTATGTTTTTGGCTTGCGAGAGAGAGAGGTTTTGAAACTAAACTTTTTATTGATGGTCAGTTGGTACTGGGTTGACATGGGTTCAGCTCAAGATGGTGAATCCTAAACCCAATTCCACACATTCAACTAGAGAGAGTGAATGGACTAAGGTGTGGGTTGTCCTCATTTTGCATGCTTGCAAATGCAGTTTTACCCTTATGTTTTTGGCTTGCGAGAGAGAGAGGTTTTGAAACTAAACTTTTTTATTGATGGTCAGTTGGTACTGGGTTGACATGGGTTCATCTCAATATAGTGAATCCTAAACCCAATTCCACACATTCAACTCGAGAGAGTGAATGGACTAAGGTGTGGGTTGTCCTCATTTTGCATGCTTGCAAATGCAGTTTTACCCTTATGTTTTTGGCTTGCGAGAGAGAGGGGTTTTGAAACTAAACTTTTTTATTGATGGTCAGTTGGTACTGGGTTGACATGGGTTCATCTCAATATAGTGAATCCTAAACCCAATTCCACACATTCAACTCGAGAGAGTGAATGGACTAAGGTGTGGGTTGTCCTCATTTTGCATG